>MJUT01023164.1:224756-285658 GCA_002080005.1 Gigantidas platifrons
AATTGACTGATCAGATACCACAAGCATCAAATTATTATAATAACTAGAATTGACTGATCAGATACCACAAGCATCAAATTATTATAATAACTAGAATTGACTGATCAGATACCACAAGCATCAAATTATTATAATAACTAGAATTGACTGATCAGATACCACAAGCATCAAATTATTATAATAACTAGAATTGACTGATCAGATACCACAAGCATCAAATTATTATAATAACTAGAATTGACTGATCAGATACCACAAGCATCAAATTATTAACATTTTTGTAAGTATCTTTGACTGTCAATTTTTTTCGGTCTGGTAAAAGTTGGTTTGGTCTGGTAAAAAAATTTCTATTACCAGCCTGAATGTCCTGTAAAAGTAAAAACACCTTGGGGAAACACTGAAAATGCCAAAATTACTCTAAAGTAATCAATTTTAATTGGGTTGTGACATAATAGTTGTAGTAGAATTGGACACTCTGTTGAAGCATGCTAAAACTATATCATCATGAAACTTAATTTTGCTGCTTCAAAAAGCAGAATTCTCTTGACCTGTGGATAGTACTGGTAGTTCACCTCTTATAAGATCACCCTTTCTGCAATGAAAAAGTGGCATTATCACAGAGTTGATCTCTCTCTTGGGAGGGAGTAGTGTTTTACTATCTTATTGTATCTATCATCTGTGGTCCGATGGCCTGCGACCAGTGAATTTTTTGTCTGGCCAGTGGACATTTCTAAATGACAAGTCCAATTGGTGTCATCCTGATTGTCCCACTTTCTAAAATTAAAGGTATAAAAAGGTAAATATTTTGTGGGACAATGTGGAAGAAGTGTGTGGGACAGTTAGGAATTATAAATGTGGGACAATGTGGAAATTAAGTCAGTTGTTATTATTGTATAATTGTTATATAAATAATGTATTAATTAATGTGTTGGTTAATTATTTCCTTGTTGGAACTGGGAGAAATGAAACAGTGAAATAATTTTTTATATACTTTAATAATGCATTCTAATATAAAGTAACAATACAGTTTGACAACTAAACATTTCAAGCACAATAAAGCAAGCACCTAGCATCCTCAACTCAATAATATAATAAATTGAAGTCGCTAATATCAACAGAAATAAAACAAAAAACAAAAAGCAGATTTATTTTGATACTTTTATATGAATTATTTACCTTCAAAATATATTGAATAGGATAAAAAAGGTAAAAAAGTATAAATTTATAAATAAAAATTCTTTTAATAAAAAATACATTTAATAAATTATTAATTTTGTTTTGTTTTCTTTAAAGTTAATTTTAACCTTTTATGCAAGCAGGATTAAGTCTGTTTATTTAACAATTACATTGGTATGGAAAACTTATTTGGGACAATCAGAACTATACATGTGGGACAATAAAAACTCATGAATTTAAAAAAGTGGGTCAGTCAGGAAGTAACCGTCCAATTGGCTTGTGGAATATGTTTTCATAAAAAATTAATGATCACGTCAATTGCCGAATTATTGCATAAAATCTAACAAATACGTTCAGCCACGACCAAGTTGTCGACTGGATATTCCCCGTTTTATAAATAACTTTACCTCAGAATCGTAAATAGCAATTTGCGCATGTGGTAAATAGATATGTTTTCGTCCCGAAATCTTTTCCTTCTTGTGTATAACTCTGATCACAACAATGCTGACCTCGTTTTAAAAAAAATACAGATTACAAATTATGTTCAAACATAGACTAGTGTAATCTTCAGTAATATGAGTATGATCATCAAGAATATATGACTACACAATATTTTTGGGGATTTTTTTTCAACCCTTTAAGACACAGAGTCGAGTCATTTTGGGGCGTAGTGCCTTTTTGCTTAACTCCGTCCAGTTCCGATCCATTTAACTTCCGGTATAATACAAAATATGAAAGCCTATACATATAATATTTATTTTAATATTTTGACGGGGCCCTACCCGGTAGATCACAGAAATGAAAATGGGCGGAAAGCATAAGAAAAACACAAAAAAGGGTACGAGGAGATGAGGGATAGAAAATGACTAGACATCTGGAAAAAGGACCGGACATGGCTCAAGTACGACCAATGCTTGAACATAATGGCATGCGGGTGGTGTGTTGAGTCTGGCAGATTTTACATGTATCAGTATATGACAAGAGGCTGAGTGAAGATGAAGGGGAGTAGAGTGATGAGGATAAGGAAAACGAATTGGAGGAGCTCCAAATAGAGAGACTCATATTTTTTTACTCAAGAGAATAAACATGATATCATTCATGATGCTTTTCATTACTTTCTTTCAATTTATGTCAGATTTGGTCAATTTATTTTCGGGCCATTAAAATTCTCATATGTACTGGCCCAAATGGCTTGTAAGTTCCCAATTCCAAAGTCATTGACTAAACCTGGCTTGATAAGAGGAGTAGCCTTTGACGGGAGTTTTCCTTATAACAGGAACACTACTGTATACATATTTAAGACAGAAATGACGAATGTTATAATCAGATTGCTGTATGCCATAACCTGATTTCCGTCAGCTCTGATTTTTGTCAATCTTCGTCAAGTCTTAATCATTTGAAGTCATTTAGAGTTTCGAGGGCACACAATCACCTGTATTGAGATCACATATATTAAACCACTCAGGAAAAGTTAGTTTATGCACATTCTAAATACTTGTATGTTCTTTTCATAATTATGTTGCCCTAAATATGTCTCAAATCTAATAAAACCTTATGTTAATTGTTATGTTTTGATGGTATCTTTTCAAATCATATTAAAACTTTACCCTTTGTCAATCATTCTTTTCAGAAACATGTATCTCTTTGAACATATAGTATCAAAGCTAAGCCATTTGTTGATTATTCTTTTTCAGATGTTGCTCCAAAACCTGTGAAGGCTAAACCAGATAAACAGAAGTCTCCCATTGTACCAAATAAACCTATTCCTGCCCCTGTTCCCAAGGTTGCTCCACAGAAGCCACCTATTTCACCAACAAAAGCACCTGCTAAGCCACCAATGGCTCAAGCTGCTCTTGCTCAGAAGGAGAAAAAGAGTACAACAAATCGACGAGAGGAACTGTTAAAGCAGTTAAAGGCAGTTGAAGACGCTATAGCTAGAAAACGCTCAAAAATGCAATAGTCAATTTATATTTAATTTAGGAACTTTTTATGTTTAATATTTGAATTTTATTCATCATTTATTTAAAACAATTTATTTATGTTGAAAAAAAATTATATCATACATTATTCATCAGAAAATTGTATGTTCAGATTGTAAAAGTGTTTTCTTACAGACATTTAAGTGTAATTTTGTTTGTTGTTTCATGGAAAGAATATTGCATGCACTTGTCTGACAGTTTTTTTAATATTAGCAGCTACATTTTTTTGTATTTTGTTTGGGTTTTTTTTTTGGAAAGTATCAAGAAGAAACCATTGTAAATTATGAATCATTTCATCATCATTTGTTTATTTTCAGAAATTAAAAAAAAAAGAAAAAAAAGAAGGATTTTTAAATTTATTTCAGATTTCATGAAACTTCAGGAAAAGTTCATTTATATCAGAATGAAATATTTTATAAATCTGATATCTTCACACGTGCTTTATTTTTACATACGTATTATATCTCGTTTATGATTTCAATATAAAATGAAAAGAAAAGGGGGAATTGTTAATTATCTATTAATACATCAAATAATTTTGTTTATATTCAATAACGTCCATTTTCAGAAATTAATGTTAAAATCAATAAATGGTGACTGGTAATTAATGTTTTGGTAATCCTTACATTGTACTAAATGAATTACTGTCCTTGATTATATTTAAAAGAGGGTGTCGTTGCATATGAAGAAAATGGGTAACACTTGGCTATTTATTACCAATAAAGAACATTACTATCAAATCAATTACTTTGATTTGTCTGATGAACTAATCAACTACATACATATGTAAATTCAGTAGCGAAAATTCAGTTCAGTCTGGCTAAGCAAGGCTTGACCTGTTGCATTGAGGAGAAAATAAAAAGTTAGTTGATCAAGACTTGTCATGTTGCATTGGGGAGAAAATAAAAGAGTCTGGTTGAACAAGACTTGTCATGTTGCATTAGGGAGAAAATAAAGAGTTTGGTTGATCAAGACTTGTCATGTTGCATTGGGAAGAAAATAAAGAATCTGGTTGAACAAGACTTGTCATGTTGCATAAGGGAGAAAATAAGAGTCTGTTTGAACAAGACTTGACATAACTGAATAAACGGAGATAATTAAATGATCATGTTTTATTTTTCACTTAAAACTTTGTTATTAAAATCATGTAATTTTTAGCTCACCTTGCCAAAGGCAATGTGAGCTTTTGCCATCACTTGGCATCCGTCATCTGTTAACTTTTCACATTTTAATCTTCTCTGAAACCCCTCAGCCAAATGGACTGAAACTTGGTAGGATGCATCTATGGAAGGTCCTCTATAATGATGGCTCTTTTCGTCCCGATCCATTAACAAACATGGTCACCACAGGCAATTCTTGTTTCTGATTGGCCTATTTTTTAAAATCTTCTCTGAAACCACTGGGCCAAATGAACTGAAACTTGGTAGAAGGCATCTATGGAAGGTCCTCTATAAAGATGCTCATTTCATCCCGATCCATTAACAAACATGGCCGTCACAGGCAATTCCTGTTTTAGATTGGTCAATTTCTAAAAATCTTCTTATCTGAAACTGCTTTGCCAAAATGAACCGATATTTGGTGGGAAGTACCTATGGAAGGCTCTGTATTAAGTTTCCTCAAAGCAGAATGAAAGGTGAGCGACACAGGCTCGGCCCACTGAGCCTCTAGTTATGATATTTGTATGTATACTTAAGGTAG
This sequence comes from Gigantidas platifrons, assembly GCA_002080005.1. NCBI lineage: Eukaryota > Metazoa > Mollusca > Bivalvia > Mytilida > Modiolidae > Gigantidas > Gigantidas platifrons. Next base: position 229,610 of record MJUT01023164.1, read on the forward strand.
CTAAGATCACATTTTGATGAAAGATTTGTATGAGTTTTTTTTTGTCTAAGAGAAGTTTGAATGAAGTGATACATTTTGTAAATACCCAATATCACCTTTGTGTGAGAAATAGATTTTTATCTTGTAAATATGTAAAAAATAATAAGCAATTCAGCAATGTGTAATTTATACATGAATTAATTAATTAGTTACTACCGACTTTTCATGATGTTCATTCTGTGGGGTTTTTTTTATCCATCACATGAAGTAGCTACTTTTTTTTATTATTGATTTAAGACGATTGACTGCCCATGTTTTATAATTATAACAAAAAACTCTGTAAAAGTTTTTTTTTCTAGAGTTTATTAAAAGAGTGCTATAGTTATTCATAAAACATTTTATAATGGACCCTAATGTTAAAACTGCTTTTATAAAAGCAAATATTCATGCTATCAATGTTGATTGGTGTCAATATTAATGGCCTTTTTTAGAGTGGCTGAATTAAGATATGGACTTCAGAGATTTGGATGTTTTAACCTGGAAGAAAATATGATATTTTATATTCTGCAGGAAGACTGCCTGCAATGGAAAGATTTTTAGACATTTCTACTCCACAGAAAGGGAAATGTTAGCAACATCTATGTAAAACTAGAGTCATAAATTGTTTTGTAAATATATACTGAAGGGAAAAAGAAACGCAGGGTCAACATTTTAGGTGATTTAATATTATTTATTCAAATGTTTTTTTACAATATTAATATATAAGGATAAAAATTTAATCAATAAGTTTTTTAAAATTTCATTAGATTTTGATCAATAATTCATGAGTAATTGAAACCAATTTAACAGTACCCCCCAATATGTTAAAATGAAATCGATTAACTGGTCAATATCTCGTATGCTGCCTCGCGCATCTGTTACAGCCCTGATTCTCCTGTGCATGGAGTTGATCATAGCATTTATCCTTCTCATGGGGATATTATCCCACTCTTCCAACAAGGCAGCCCTTAATTAGTCGAGAGTAGCAGGGGCATTCCGACGCCCACAGATGGTCGATTGGGGACAAATCTGGACTGTACGGAGGCCAATCGAGTGGGTTAATGTTATGATTGGCGAGAAAATCTTGAAAAACTCTGGCTACATGGGGCCGGGCATTATCCTGGTGGAAAATTAGGTGATGCTGTTGCACAAATGGAACTGCAACCAGCCGGAAGATTTCATCCCTATATTTTATGCCTGTTAAATCAACGGCGACTTTAACCCGTGAGATATCCCTCCCCAGACCATAAGCGAGCCACCCCCAAATCCTCTCAAGAACGCAAGCGTTCCCCACGACGTCGGTATACACGACATCGACCGTCCGGATGAAAAAGCGTGAACCGCGACTCGTCTGTGGAAAAGACCCGTCTCCATTGCCTCATTGAAAATTGTCTGGGACCATGTGCCGCCAACCAAGCCATACGACGCGCGCGACGTGCACGAGTGAGAGGAAAACCAATGTAAGGTCGACGAGCACGCAGACCAAACTCGCACAATCGTTTTCTCACAGTTTTTGTGTGAATGTGGCGATTATGATTGCCTACCGTAGTTAAAGCGGTTTCAGTGGCAGTAACATGGCGATTACGCAGGTGAACAAGACGAATAGCCCTGTCTTGACGTGGCGTCATTACGCGCGGACGGTCGGCAACCCTTCCAGTATTTCTCGGACGACGGACAAGACGTTCTATGGTGGAAACATTCACACCAAATTGCAAAGCAACTTGTTGTTGCCTTTGACCTTTCATTAGCAATGCAATAGCCTGACCCCTCTGAACTTCCGTCAGCCGTGGCATTATTACAAGAGATTCAAATTAACTTTAAATAGTGGAAAGCAATGTGTATACCTCAAGAGTATAAAGTGGTATGACACGATGTGTTGATGAACTTGTTATCATTATTCTGCACATGTTATTTGCTTTTTATAACTTTCTCGATGTCACATGATACCTTTCACGGTTGATTAACTTTAGACACTGATTTTAGTGCACACTGACCAAGCCACTGGTCTGCCCAATTTTCGTAATTTTACGCCACGCAGTTAAAAAATAGGAGCATACTAGTATTATGTTACCCTGGGTTTCTTTTTCCCTTCAGTATACATGTATATATATTCTACAAAAGTTTGTAAAGCTTAAGAGCAGTGCCTAACATTTCTGTAAGGTACAGACAATTTACTGTTTAACAGGGGTAATAAATATTTCTATTTAAGATTTTGTTTTGTTTATTATAATATTTTTCCAATCATGTGAGACACATTGGCTTATTCATATCAAAATGTGCTTTACATACCTTTATGGTCAAGTTGGGCAGTGAATAGTGATGGTGGACTGATCTTTTATATGTGTTGGTTCTGTTTTCATGGAACTGTTTACAAAATCAAGACATTCTAATGTAAATTGCACTCTTTTATAGATCTAAAATTAGACTACAGGGGAAGTAACTCTGTATGTTGTAATACAAATTATGATGATTGTACAACAATAAAATATCAAACTATAAGTTGTATGCTGTTTTATTTGACCAGCCCCCCTCCCCAACATACTGACCCTTTAAAGAAATGCAGCACACATGTAAATATAATGCAGAAATAATTAAGCATACAAAGATTTAGACTTCTTGTGTTTGATGCCACTTTCTAACAATATTTCAGTTATATCATAGAGGTCAGTTTTAATGGTGGAGAAAACCACGAACCTGCCGCAAGTCACTGACGAACTTTATCACATAATGTATCGAGGACACCTCGCCATGAACGGGGTTTGAACTCACAACTTTAGTGGTGATAGGCATTAATTGCACAGGTAGTTGTAAATCCAACTACCATATGATCATGACAGTCGCTATAGCATACAAAGTGAGAGGGATTGTTGTTTAATGCAAATAAGGAATTTTTCAGTTATATCATGGCGGGAAGAAGTAGTATTCAATAACAACCATCAATCATACACTCACTTGTATTCAACAATCACTCACACAATGAGTGTTTGCTATGAATGGTTGAAGTGGCGCACTGCTAGGCAAACCTTTCTGACTCCAATGGCCATCTCCATAGCCTAGTTAGATATTGTACAAAGTGAACCCCATCTTTTTGATAGGAGTTATAGTTTTGAGCTTAAATTAAAGTTCTAGGCTATACCTATCTCTGATATTACTACCAATGCTTAGAGTTGCCTAAAAGGGTCAAACTGACATTAGCCAAATTGTACGGGCGTAGGGTGCCCTCTTTGAAATGGTCCCCCAGTTTTTTTAACGGCTAGGAGTAATAGACTTGGGTTTAAGTCAACCTTCTAGGCTATATCTGCTAAATGCATAGACTTGCCTAAAAGGGTACAGCCAACATTAGCCATGATGGAGTTTGTTTTTTATCTAAGAATGCAGGAATTCATCTTGTATTTTAGGTATTGTACATCATTTTGACTGGTTCCCTGATTTAGTGGGATTACACCTAATAGGTGCACGAATTGTTAGCTGTTTCCCAAATACTATTTACTATATGTAGTGCATTGGATAAAAAGGAAGACGCCCTCATAATATGTCTTTTATTAATATTACTTGTATTAAATGTATGTTTATTTCAATTCCTTAGTAAGAGTTCTGAACACATTTTTAATGTTGGCTAGCAGTATTGTCTGATGGTGGTGTCGGGTATCTTGCATACATTTTATTTAGAGTGATACATTGGATATGAACGAATTCTATAGCTTTGTCATGCAGGAAACAAAGATAGTCTAAAACTGTGTTTGGGTTGAACTGTTGTCGGTATTATTGAAGATCAGAGTACTTACTTCTAACCCTCACTCCAGCCACCTACCCAATATGTCAGTTCTATTCATCGTTTCCTCTCCCAACTATGAAGTCTGCTAGTCATGATATATAGCTGACAAATTACCGAAGAAGAGGATAAACATCAATAACCAAACAATCAATATATCACTTCTGTGGTTAGTTGATTCAGGACCACCCCCCTCCCCTCAATCGACAAAACTCGTATGATTCCGCTTACTCCATAGATTGAATACCACATCTGCCGACGTTGCATGAAGTTGCATCAAGTGTCGATATGTTGTCTTTGCGAACTAAGGTTCTCCTCCTTCAGACATAGGTGACATTAGCTGGTTGTGGCTATCATGTTTATGCCCTTTATTGCTACTGAAAACTTGCAAGTTATTTGGCTCCACAATCTTTTCATTTTGATGGTACCTGGTGAAGGTTATTCCCAAAACGCGTCGTGCGCACTAAATTTTATATCTACCGTTTTATTTCTACCCGAAATGTATCCATACCACGGCTGGTGTACTATTAGTCCCTAAGAGTATCATCCACACAGAAGTCAATGTTTTCGCACTGACATGGTTTATTAGATATATTTATATTTGAGGGCGTAATTATGGTTATGGCGTTTAACGCCGCTTTCAAGGGTTGGGGTTATGGTGTTTAACACCACTTTCAACAATTTTTCAGTTAAATCGTGGCGATCAGTGTTGTTGGTGGAGGAAACCGGAGAAAGCCATGGACCCGTCGCAAATCACTGATCTCAAAATGTTTTATCGAGCCCACCTCGCCTTGAGCGGGATGTAAACTCACAACTTTTGTGTTGAGATATATTGATTGCACATGTAGTTGTAAATCCATGTGATCACGACCACGATGGTTCCCCGTTAAAATGTAATATCATCGTGAATACAACCGAACCGTTGTATTGCGGCGATTATCGAATGACGACACACATTCAAACATTGTTAAACGAAACTATAGTTTAATTCAACAAGGGTACCTCTTTTCACCACAATAAAGATATGACAGGTGCGCGTTTTTGAGGATAGGGATATGAAACTTGGACCAACGGATTTCAAATCCATTTCCCAACAGACAGTAGCTAGAATTCTTTATCTTCCTTGCAATAAAATATGATGCATATTCAATAACAAATCTTGTTATACCCAACTTTAGCACATCAATGTTCAGTTTACTGTTCGTTGGTTGTGTCTTCTTCTCCTCTTGTATCTACGCATCTGTCATCACTTCATGGGTTGCAGCCAAATGTTTATATTCTATTTGTCTAATATTTTGCGGTTTGTTATCCCGCAATGTGGAGCGGTGGATACGGAAATGCCTTTCGTTCGTCCGTCCGAGATATGTTGTAAGCGCTCTACGATTTTGATTTGTCGACCAATTGGTTTCAAACTTGCACACAAGTATTATATTAGGAATCTCTAGCTTAAGTTCGAAATTGGGCAAAATTAGAAAACAATTGTGAGAATGGTGACCATTTTTAAGATGTCTGCCAAAACACATCAAGATTTCAAAGTGCTACAATTTCAACGAACATTGATATTTAGAAGATTTTCGACCTGAGGAATGTGATAGTGACAAATGCAATTTAAAAATGGCGGCCATTGTAGCCATTATGGTGGCCATTTTGGCAGCTATAATATGGTCGCCAAAACACATACAAAATTTCGAAGTGCTCCAATGCTCCAATTACAAAGAAAATTTATATTTAGAGAGGAATGTGATCGTGACCAATGCGATTTCAAAATAAACGATCATTTTGGCAGCCATTTTTAAGATGGCCGCCAAAATGCGTAAAATTTCGAAGTGCTCCAATTTCAACGAAAATTTATATGTAGGGTTTTCCCACGTGAGGAATGTGATAGTGACAAGCGATATGAAAATGGCGAGTTATTTACGTTTAATTTTGTAGAAACCAATTCAATTTTAAGGGCATAAAAATAGTGTATGGAGATGAGCACCTGCTGTTTTAAATATTTTTATACAATAGCTAGCACAATTAAAATAACAAATGATTTATAATATAGAGTCCATATAAAGGCTTGCTGTAACACAAGCAAAATTCTTGACTGATTGTTGACGACACAGCTTCTTTAAAGATTAATCCATTTCAGTCATAGGAACTAATGTTTTTGCTATGCTGATTGCATACCATACATTTCGAATCCATGTCCCTTTGCTACGCAAACATGCGTCCCCACGTGTGGCATTGAACCCGATGGTCAGATTAAGCAAAATAAGATAAATAATCTTTGAGAGATAAAATGTGTCTTTATAAATGTATTTTGGAGTATTAATTAAGAAGAGTTTGAAGATACCAAAGGGGTAATCAGAATTCGTATATCGAAGAAGAACAGACAACACAATGACCAAAAGAAAAAGTACAAAGGGACAAACAACGATCGACAAAACATACGTATAAAACTAAACATCGAGTAACACGAACCCCACTAAAAACCGGGGATGAACTCACATGCTCTGGAAGGGTAAGCTGTTCCTGCTGCACTAGTGGCACCCGTCGTGTTAGTCTAGTTACAAATCCGGTAATAAGTCATGAATGGGGAAAGGACCGGGAAATGTTTACGACAAGTGGAACATATCCGTGTTCTTTTGTGACATAGATATTCCATAACGGTCAACCAAGTCATGGTGGCGACCGTAAAATGTCGAAGTGATGGCCTCAACTTTAATGTATTTCCTTCTCTTAATTAATGTTTGGTTTGTCATACCTACTAGTACTTGATGCAAAAGAAAGGGGATATCGAAAAAGAAAAGCAGGTACTTTAGGCACGTGCCTGCACATAATTTTGTCCCAAAAATATTTGTATTGATGAAAAATGACAAACAACGCATTACATATTTTAATATTACATATTTTAATTATGTCTGTTTTATGTTTATTGTACTGATGACAATCTTCAACAAGTTGAAAGATAAACATTTGCAATGCAGAGTACTGTCAACTGACTCTTTGAAATTGGCAGTTCATTTTATCTTCAAAGGCTTTTTTTCTTGACATAAAATAAAACACAATTTGTTTTTCACACGCTTTTTAACATCTGAATCTAGAAATGAATTGATACATTTACATTAGTTTGTTATTGACCGTCAAAAGTAAAGTAAAGTAAATTTTATTTAAAGTCGGCATATATGTACAGTTAACAAGCAAAACATGAGCTCTGATGAGCTCTTTAACCGACTATAATATATACAAAACAATTCAACTATAAAATAGAACTGTTGTCGGGCTATTGGCTTGCAGTGTAAAATGTCTGGCTTTAAACCTAAATTTAAAGTTAGAACTTCGGATGAAATGTTTAAAAAGATAAGCTCCACACATTAACAGATCAGATAACTACATGTACTAGTAATTCAATCTTTGATTCATTTCGTACGGATATTGGCGACAGACAAGTGTTTCGTGATGAAGTTGCTAGGTGGAAAACACGCTGGAATATGGTTGATGGGCAAAAACCACAAACATTAGGGAACGACCATTTAACTTGAAAAGGGGGGGGGGGGGGGTCNNNNTGATTTAGAAGGGAAAGAAATTAAATAAACTGTCACAGCATTGGCCACAAAAAAATATTCTGCTTTACATAAGTATAAAAAAAATAATCTGGTTTAAGAGTATTGCTTTGAAAAAATAAATAAATACCAAGAGTGGATTGGTGGGCATTTTATTTGCACTCTGAAATTTGGAAACATGTGGTACATGTATGATGGTTTAAAGGTGTACAACAACAGATCAGCCAGTGAATGTCTTAAACCACACTTTACACCGTCACCACCAAGGGGATACCATAGAGACTATGCCATTTATTTAAGAGATGGACCTGTATAAACGGAATAAAATACCAGTGTGTCATTGTGTTTTATACAGTAAAGAGCTGAACTTGTTTAATTAAAATCCTCACTTGTTTATTTACATGTACAAATGCGAGATATAACATGGAAATTTACAGTATATATGAGCTATATGCATAGCATCTAAAAATGAATACTGGCTCACACCTTTATACAAAGCATTGAAAAAAAAACCTGTTTTGACTTGGTAAGAAAACAAATAGTTTAGTTTGATTGCAATTGAAAACAAATAAAAATGTGTCCAGCTGTTCAAAATAAAATTTCAGATCAGTACAAAAAATCATAACCCCCCTCCCCTCCCCTTCAAGTTAAATGGTTGTTCTCTTACTGGAGACACTCAATGTCACAAACCAAGACTTGTACCCTAATATTTATGCAATTTTTATAGTATTGATAACAATGCCAATGTCTTCGGCGTCTAGCGAGCGTTCATTCAGTGCGATGCGCCGCCCCCGTAAAAACCGTCTTAACACAATGGATGATGAGATTATCAAATTTATCGTTGTCACAAGAAATCTACGCGTCGAAGATATTATCAACAAATTTGCAACTTGAGAAAAAAACAGACGTCTGGACTTTATCTAATTACCAGTCCGTGTTGCTGGACATGATGACTGCATGTGCTTACATGAACTCTGAAACTTCATTCTTTGAATGTTTCCGGGAATGTTTCTTTCATACATTTTGCATTTATGATAATCTTCGCTATATATTCAATGCTTTGTGATGCTGAAGTTTTGTAACTGTTAAAATTATTATGAAAAGCGGTGTAAAAACATTCAGTCAAAAGTTCTCATATTCAGCAAAAATATGTTAACAATTTCGATTTTTGTATTGTTTCCATGATAAAATAAGAATATATTTCATATCTTTTATTGTTCAGATTTCGCCATTTGTACATCTATTTACGCTTAAAATCCTTTTCCGTTGGGGGGGGGGGGCTTCGCCCCCTGTACCCCACAACATGGTTCTGCCCTAGACCTGCTTGAGGCCTTATGCGGTCCCCAGACCCATCGCCGCAAGTTGTGCCTACATTTCATTTTATACCTAGCTACGCCCCTGAAAAGAGCATTACAAGTAGAAAATGACACACAAACATGCGCTATATAACGTGGAAAAGAACAATGTTCTCTTTAATGTTAGGATTTCAATCTGAATGTAGTAGTGCTAGACTGTTTTGAGTGACGAGAATGGACAATGGAACAAATATTACAACATTGTTGATGTAATGGTTTGTGTACTCGCCTCGAGTGTGGTAGATCGTGGATTGGAGCCGATCGAGTCAAACCAAAGACTATGAAATTGTTATTTAGCAAGCAACATTGAGGGGAAAGAACAAAGACGGACTGGTTCGGAATCAGAAAAATATGTCCGAGTGGAGCGACAGGCCTACCCGCGAACAGGGTTGTTTCAGTGATCCCAGGGCCGTCTGCAGGTTCATGGAAAGGGGGCGAGGGAGGATCTGGTAGGGGATTGTGGATTAGTGTTCCCAGGGGTGGATCCAGGATTTCAGGTTATAGGGGGTGCATTTAAAAATGTTTCACCGAGCGAAGCGAGGCGCGAAAACTTTTGAGGTATTTTGTGTGAAAAATCAAGATTTTATGCAAATAATCATATTTTTTCCAATTTTTTTTTGGGGGGGACCCCCCCTTTGAATCTGACACTGGTTCCGGTAGTGACAACAATAGTACGTAGATGCAATTGAGTGAAAATATATAGTGCAGGTGGCTGAAAGTACTATTCTTGTTGTGTCAAAAGCACAAAGTCGCATTTTCAATGAATCATTATTAGATAAGGCATATTGTGTATTTATTGGATAATTGAGTTTCGAACCTTTTTTTGGGGGGGGAAAGAGGGGTGCGATCACACCCAACGCACCCCCGTTCCGACGGCTATGGGTCTAGCATTATAAAAATCAAACTAAGTGAGTTGGTTTTGTACAAAGCAGATATCACCATCATCTCATCGAATGTAATTTGTTCTCGTCATGAAACAGATAAAACATTGCTCACTAGGCGTTACACAACGACCACCCCTCTTAACATAGGTTCTTAACTTTCCATTCTCAGAATTTGTCCGATTTATAAATACCAACTTGTTAGTTACATAATTCTCATGCACAATCTTTGTGAGGATATCTTTTTAATTTCCTACCCAGAGATGATTAAATCCCTGTTTTATTTTAAACAAATTTACAATTTATGTACAATTTCTAACATGACGTCCTTCTTTTGCGTTGTAAACAAACGAGCGATTTATCGATTGGGTATAATCTCATTAGCACATGCGCCGGTTCATGTGACTGACTTTCCCGTCGTGAATGAACATGTTGATGAATTATCGTCTGCTCAAATTTGGCAGCATAAATTGTGTGCGACATTGTCCACAAACGTAAATATAAATGACCGTCTTCCAATCAAAGTATATTACCGTATTTGTACTCTTAGACATATCAGAATCGAAAAATCCATGGAAGCCAGAATGTGTTTTTAGTTTTAACATGGGTTAGCGGTAAAATACTAATATCCGCCAACCCATGTTAAAATTCAAAATACATTCTGGCGTCCATGTTTTATTTCTTAAATGCACACCATTGCTTTTTGTTATTATTATGACCATCCATACTTTATTTTATGCACCTTTTTGTATTAGAAACTCTGTTGATATATTTTCAAACCGTTACTGCCAATATTTGAATATAGCCATTTAATCAGGACCAGATTCAGACCTAGTGGTGCACCTGAATCAATAGGTTCTGGGGATTCATACGATTCTGCGTTCTAGTATGTAATTTTAAACTGTTAAAATGTCTAAAAGGGCTCAATAAATAAAAAGAGGGCTCAAAATTTTTAAAAGAGAGTTGGATAAAAAAATTCAAACAAGTCAAGAAAAATACAAATATTTATTTGATTGCTACAAAGTTATAATTCTTTCCATGAACACACATCAAGAATATACTTAGAAAAATTAAAATGCAGTGTCTCACACAACAGATCTTTATAGCAGTCATTTAATATTAAAGTATTGGATTTCTGTAGTCTTAGACTCTGAATATTACATGTTCCCCAAATGTCTGCATTGTATAAAAGAATGGTGTGATCAAAAACACTATAAAAATGTTGGGATGCGTAAATATAATACGATGGTCCGATATTCCGACAACACATTGTAGTACGCATACACCGTAGTAATAGAAATATTCTAAAATAGTTATCATATGTTCATCTTGTTTTCCAGTCATAACACCATCATGACCATCTGTAAATGAAAAGGTTTCGAGAGAGAGGATTGGAACTGGCAAAAAAGTTACTAAAATTTGGACCTGTAATTGTCACAGTATTGGAACCTGTACGCCTGAAATCTCTTATTGACGTGCTCTTCTGTAAACTGCATTACGGTTTCGGTGGAAATCGACTGCCCACGCTTTCAAAGCAGGCAAGTGTTTCGGAATTTATTATCGACAGATACGATGTATCTGTGTAATTTTTTTTTCAGAATATACATGATTCATTATTCTAACGGACACTAAAGTTTCTTTGGATAAAATAACGCAACAAATTCAGAATGGAGTATCAAACGTTTGTTTTTACTGCCAGAAAAGGTAAAAATTTCATTTCTTTATGCCTAAATGGCTTCCAATTTAGACTGTATTTGCACGGAAAGTTTTGGATGTGAGAAGCATTCTTTTTACAAAGAAGAGATAAAGAAAACATAATTTTTCCTGCTAAAAAATTGGATTGAAAAAATTAGTGTGCTGTCGGCTGTTTGCTGTAGTTGTGTAAGTCTGTTTGACGTCGCGTTTGAAAACGGTCTGTAACCTGATTGACGTGCTAAATTTGTATTTTAAAATGTCTATTTATTTAGCAATACTGATATATTCATATCTGTAATTATGTATAAACTGTGTTCATATCTATTGACATTACCAACACAAATATCGGGAATATTATTCAAGGATAAAGGGTCAAACGGGACAATCTTATTTCATCCTTGTTCAAAAGAACCTCTTAAAATGATAAATATGACGCTATAGGGCTAATACATGAAAAAAAAACAAAGATGCAGTCCTTGCATCAATCAATCATACGCATTCTGTCAAGTTTTTGGACATACAGGTTATTAGAATTGAATGAAAACACAGAAAAACTTACCTGTCGTGAAAGTGTAAGATGTCCAATTCCACCGAAACCGTAATGCAGTTTACAGATGAGCACGTCAATAAGAGATTCCAGACGTACAGGTTCCTTTACTGTGATTGTAACAGAGGTGAATTCTGTTTTCCACAAATTGGCATCTATTTTTGTTCCCTCGTCACCTAACAGTATAATTGGCGTAATTGCAGCAAACCATTCCGATGTCTTTGTTAGAAGAAATGTTTGAACAAACCAAGGAGTTAATAAGGCCATCATCCGAAGAATGACAGACAATACAATGGACAAAAAAAACACCCAAAAAAACAATGATCCTCATAACACGGCACCGAAAACTAAAGAGTGAGCAACACAAACCCCACTAAAACGGGAGTGTATTCAGGTTATTCGGAAGGGTAAACAGTTCCTACTCCACTAGTGGTACCCGCCGTGCTATTACTGTAACAAACCCGATATTAACTCGTGAATAAGTCTTTGTCAAAATATTTTAGTTTTCAAATAGGTCTGGATTACGAGACTTGTGTGATACACATCAATATTTACGTTTTGTCGATGCGACCCTAACTTTGTGCGTTCTTCGGCACTCACAAAACATCGAAACTACTACTATTAATGTATAATAATACCTGGATACGGTCGGGTGATTTTAAAAATTAAAGACGGGTTGTTGTAATAGATGAAACTTGAACTGTAACTTACGCTTTGTGAGTAGTAAAAACAAAAAATGAAGAACACGCCATTTTTGTTCTCTTACTAGTATTATTATTGAGAATGTTGTTTTATGATTATATATATACCATACCCTATGGTTAATGAATTTGGCAAATGTAAATATTGTTAAAGAAAATGTCCCTTTATTTGTAAATGAAGTGAAACATTGACCTTGTGCTGATTGTTTCTATGGTTACGAATGTGGTAGATCGTGGGTTCGAGTCAAACTAAAGACTAAATCATTTGAATGTGTTGCTTCTCCGCTAGGCAAGCAGCATTAAGGGTTAGAACCGAGGACTGGTTGGCTCGGAATCAGAATAATGTGTTTCAGTGAGTTAGTACTAGAAAAATACATCTCAGAGCATTGGTCTAGTACACAGCGAACACCATCATCATCATATGACCAGTGTACGGGGTTAACATTTCACAAAATTTTATTATAGGGCTTGTGTCCACTATATACAGCGATATTCTGTACAGAGTTTAGCTGTCGACGCAAAGCCTACTTAAACAAGGCTACATTGCTCCTAGACTATAGTCATCCCTATGGTCGTTATCACGAACTGGTTGTACCGTTACAAAATATCCATTTCTCAAATGACAAATGGATCTTTACTCTATTGCACAGCAATTTTCTTTCCTCTGTCATCGTGACAACCTTTGCTGGAGTTGACTATAGGTAACACAGAGGGTGTCTTATAACACATTGGAACTGTTTAGCTGTCTACCCCTCGCCAGCACTCGGGTTCTACACAATTCTTTTGGTTGAGTATGTGTAGATCGTCTGTTTAGTTTTCTGTGTTTCGCCTTTTTTTGCTTGTTTTGTTTATCTTCATTCTCTGCCTTGTGTCAAATGTTAGTCAGGGTTCGGGATGTCCATTCGATTTTCTCTAACGTTTAATTGCAAGATTGCAAAATAGAGCGTTGTGGGTGAGGTAATTTTCGGGGGAATTCTCATGCAACCCCGCCCATTTCACTAAAACTGTAGAAAGAGACGATGCAAACTGATTGCTTCCTCTTGTTTTGATTCCAACCCTACTGTGAAATGTAGAACAGCTGCAAAGACGCATGTTCTCTTGTTTTAATGTGTGTTCAAGTGTAATGTTGGATAGTCTCTCATGTTCATTTATATCCATATCCTTTCCCACAAATAATAAGCGAAAAGCAAACATATATTGTATATTGGTCTAAATACCCTCCGGGTTTTAACAAGAGGATGACACTATAGGTGTCACTAGTGGAGCAGGAATTTCTTCCCAATATGGACTACCGAAGTTCACCCCGGTTTTTATGTGGGGTTCCTGTTGCTAAATCCGTGTAGTGTGTTGTAGAGCATTGTTTGTCCCTTTTAGTCTGTATTCTTTATCCATGGGGGTCGTCGTGGCCGTGATCGTATGGTAGTTGGATTTATAACTACCTATGTAATCAGTGCCTATCACCACTGAAGTTGTGAGTTCGAATCTCGACCAGGGCGAGGTGTACACCATTATGTAATAAAGTTTGTCAGTGACTTGCGACAGGTCGGTGGTTTTCTCCGGGTCCTCCGGTTTCCTCCACCAATAAAACTGAGCGCCACGATGTAACTGAACTATTGTTGAAAGTGGCGTTAAACACCACCGAACAAACAAACAAATCTGTTATCCATTGTATTGTACATCGATCCTTATTTTGAGTTTCGGTTTCTGATTACTCCTTTGGTATCTTCAAACTTGTCTTAAGTATATTGATCGTGTTTAAACATTTGTAATCATGATTTTTAGTTTATCTTTTCTGTTGAAATTGTTTGCTTTATCTGCTCAATTTAAACTTTCGGTGGAACTTTGATATTGCATGAACGGCACCATCTCTATAATATCGAATTAGTACAAAGAAAATGTTCTTGACTCGCAGCCAAACGACTTTGTATATCTCATGATATCTACGCGTATACCGACAATTCGTTATTCATTTTGTTTGTTAGAAAGTAAAGCTGCAACAGTTTCTTGCCGAAAACTAGCACTGATTGTTAATTTTTCTGAAATCGTAATTCTTATTTATCCCCACTGCCCTAATTTTGTGGTACCAATCTATTATAGTTAACTACAACACGGACCGTCGCGGTTTGAGAAATATCAATATCAGAAAACGTGCATGTTTCACGATCAAACTTAAATAAAAATAAAATATTCCAAATGTAAGTACTTAATAAGGATGGTCAATGATCTATTTCCTTTATTTATTTAATTTACAACATTCCACAAAATACTTTCCACAAATAAACATGGAAATCGGTTTATATATTACATATTATATTATGCAAGACAGATGCATTATTAAAAATTCCATGTTTAGTCTTTTCAAAATGGCCTTCTGTCCTTATCATGTGTATTTTAAACCAAATAATTGCGAAAATAAATGCCAACTTGAACAAGTTCTATTTAGTCAAATGCCATATAATAATTAAATGGACAATTATAATAGAAATCTGGAACCATTCCGTAGAGTTTGGAATGTAAGGTGTACGTCACGGGGTAATTTGCAGATAAAATCAATAATTTTGTCAACTTTTATAAGGCCGCCTGGCACAAAACCCCTGCTTTAATCCGACGTAATCTATTTACAGAACGGTTCGGTTCCATTGTTTGCAGACAATAACACTGAGAATGGTTAACAGTACTTAGCGGCGCCCTCTATTATAGCAGACGGCAGTCTATCAACCATGTTATGTGGAAAGGAAGATTAGTTTTATTGTCACCCATATATTATCACAGAGTTGGAACGGATTGTTGACAAGTATAGAGTGGGGCGGATTTGGAGTAAAGTTGATGATTTGATGTGGAAGTTTTCATGAGAAACTTAATTTGGAGGTAAATATATGCATTTAAAAATATACATGTAATTTCATGCAACAGGTGGTATACAGTATTCCATCCTACACGTGTTGAAATGTCGAGTTGGAATCGGTGTTCCACATGAATACTCATCACAAAGCAGTCAGGTATCTTATTTGATGTATATATATTTTCTTATCGACTTTCTTTATTTACATTAAACTCAACTAGTAAATAGGTACTTATTTTTAGTTTATAGATATAAATTACAACTTTTTGGATCATATATATTTCAAGTTTCAGGAAGTTAGAATTGTCCATTTTTGTTGTCGGCAATAAAAAGAAAAAAGATTACAATTCTACCTGTACGAAGTTTTCGATGTTTAATGGAAAATGTGTACTGCAAGACGTGAGGTTTTAATCAAACAGCTTGTCCCATTTGATCAATCGGATCAATAAATGGAAATTCAAACGTTCTGCTTGAAGACAGGTAATGACCAAAAATCTCGGCATTTCAATAGAGAGATAGAGTTTGCCGGTATCAGATTACCTGTAAAGTGGGATGAACTGATTACAGGTAAACAGGTATATGACAAGATTTCAGGTGAGATTTATCTCGAAGATTGTATTCAAGAAATGGAAAAATGTTTTCTCACAAGAAAAAAAAAAACTTTTTATATGTCTGAATATTTAATGTCACCCATTTTAAGCTGGTGAGTATCTTTAATAGAGTTTAAAATAGTACTACACTAAATTATCACAGTTTTGATAAGAATAAAGATTATTTACAAGCTATGACAGTGTTATTTTTTTATTCCCACGTTGGTAAACAAATAATATGTGCCTACATGTAGCTTAATCAATTCCATACTGTTGGTGGTATTATAGGGTTATGATAATAATTATTTGCAAATTACACTCTTGAAACATTTTAACTGTATTTCATATTTTCCCAGAGGGCCCGGGTGGCTCATTGAGTTAGGTAGTTGGATTACCTAACAACTGGTACAAGCCTATCACCAATACAGCAGGGGTTCACACCTGGCTTTGTAATTTACAAAAAAGGATGCACTCGACTCGCAGACGCAAGTGATAAAGTTTACCAGTTGCTTGCCCATGGTCGGTGGTTTTCTCCGGGTTCTCTGTCTTCTTCCACCACTAAAACTGGTCGCCATGATATAGCTGAAATATTGCTGAAAGTGGCATTAAACACCAAGAATCAATCAATCAATCAATCATATCTGCCCCTCCCCCCCTTTAAATGGTTTTATATTCACAACATATTATAATGGCTGATTTTTGCTTGGAGTCATATCCGGTCTGTAGTCCACCTCTTGTTCAGAGAATACTTCATCCAGAGAGTTAGAATGATTACTTTCCCAATTTTCTTCTCATCACTTGGAATTTTTGTAAATAAATTAAATGCTATGATGATTCCCTTGCTGCTTGATATGAAACACCGTTTTCAAGTTTGTCAGTGACTTGCAACGGGTCGGTGGATTTCTCCGGGTACTCCTTTTTCCTCCCGATAAAACTTGACCACCACGATATAACTGAAATATTGTTGAAAGTGGTGTTAAACACCATAAACCAAACATAACCAATTTTAATTATACTGCCATGATATGGGAAAATTGACAAAAATGTTTTTAAAGAAGCAAAAATATTTTTCTCTAAAAGAAAAAAAGAATTTTATAAATTTGAAAAAAAACCTTTGAAGCAACTCAAAAATGACAAAAAGAGATGTTTTCTGCCTTATTTCCCTGAAAGGGTGGATAGTTTGTTAAATGCAGAAATGCAGATTTTTTTAATAGGGAAGATAATTAAAAGAATTGGTATGCCGAATTTAATACACTATCAGTACATTTAAAAAAAATTTGGAAGTGTAAAATATTATATTACATCCCAGATGTGTCCTAATTTATAGTCTATGGAGAACAGGAAGTTTTTTTTGTTTACTCCTATTTCATAATTTGAAATTCGAAATAAGTTTGCTAAGACCCAAACAGGAAAAAAAATTTAAGAAGCTTTAAATTTGACAAGGAATTAACTTTATTTTCAATAACATGTATCACCCATTTTATAATCCTATTTTAAAATGTTCAATTTAGAAACGGCATCATGAGAGATAATATTTAGATTATAATGTTGAGAAGGAAGTTAGCATTGTAATCTGTAGTTTGGCAGAAAAGTGGATTCCTAAAAACAGGAAACCGCACTTAGGCAGTAAACCCTGATTTTCATCTTATCTCTTTCCTGATTTGGTTCTCATATTAAAATATTCTTTACATAATCATATTTCCCTTTAAATTCCACTTTATTTGGCCATGAGAGTATTATTTTGAAGAAATCATCTTGACATGGGTTTATTAGAAACCAAATTATTTTCCTGGACATGTTTGCATACATTTAAAATGCAAAGTTAACTTTTTGGATATAAATAAAATCTTTGAAACTGTTTTTGTTTCCCTTTTAGATATGTTATGTATATAAATCTCATTTGAGCATCTGCTTAATATCCTCTTTTTTTCATAGAATTTAAACAAAAATAATCTTGGAGATGTATATAAAAAATATCAAAATTATGATATTTTAACTTTTAAAAGTGTAATTCCAGGGCTTTCAATATTTATCAAGTGTACCAGTACTTCACTATTTACAGATGTTACTTTGTATTAAAATTTGAACATTTTCATGAATATCTTCTACAATACTCTTTAAAATCAGGAGGTACCAAATACCAATTAAAACCAGTAAAAGTACCTGGTACTGCCCCCTTATTTAAAGGCCTGTGCAAAGTAACATAGCAACCAATACATTTGAAGAATTGAAATTGCTAGACTTTTGTCAAATTTCTTTATCTTGAACTTGAATTTGTGGTTTCTTTGAAATAAACATTTGGTCCATTCTTTGTAATTTTCAATTTACATTTGTAATTATTTCTGATAACTCAAATACCTGTATATTTGAAATAAAACAATTGCTCCCTTTGGGGGGATGCCAATTACACAAAGAGATTCAACCTTTTTAATAAAAATGATACAGCTACTTGTTGAAATTATTGCTTTGTTCAACAAACATGTATGATTGATAAGAAATAATGTATCAAAATAGGGTTAAAGAATGACTGTTCTTTTACATTAGAATTCAATATCAAAGCCATTTAGTTAATATAGTAATACATGTACTGTATGTGTTACAGTTATGGTTATTTTTTAAGAAAAATAAGGGAAAGAGAGTTGTTTCCCTTTTAACAGTGAACATGACCTAGTATGTCAATTCCCTATTTGTTGAACAACCAACAACCGGTCAATCAATCAATCAGTCAATTAATCAATCACAGAATGTAAAAATATGATCTCCCTTTTATTATCCCCTCGCCAACGAAGTTGCGATGGGATATAGTAACGCTACCGTCCGTCCATCCGTCCTTCCGTAACATCCTTGTGAACACTCTAGAATCAACATCCTTCTATGGATTTCGACCAAGCTTAGTACATACTTAGTCCTTAAGAGAATCTGGAACCCTTTTGATTTTCAAGGTCATAGGTCAAAGATCAAGGTCACCAGGTCAAATTTTGACCACGTAATTACCTTGTGAACACTCTAGAATCAACATCCTTCAATGGATTTTGACCAAACTTGGTACATACTTAGTTCTTAAGAGAATGTGGAACCGTATTGATTTTCAAGGTCATAGGTCAAAGGTCAAGGTCACCGGATCAATTTTTTTACCGCATAATTACCTTGTGAACACTCTAGAATCAACATCCTTCAATGGATTTTGACCAAACTTGGTACATATTTAGTCCTTAAGAGAATGTGGAACCCTATTGATTTACAAGATCATAGGTCAAAGGTCAAGGTCACCGGATCAATTTTTTACCGCATAACATCCTTGTGAACACTTCAGAATCAACATCCTTCAATGGATTTCGACCAAACTTGGTACATACTTAGTCCTTAAGAGAATTTGGAACCCTATTGATTTTCAAGGTCAAAGGTCAAGGTCTCCAGGTCAAATTTTTACCATGTAACATCCTTCAATGGATTTTGACCAAACTTGGTACATACTTAGTCCTTAAGAGAATCTGGAATCCTATTGATTTTCAAGGTCATAGGTCAAAGGTCAATGTCACCAGGTCAAATGTTTAGGCGAGGGGATACGCCACGCTTTGTGTTGCCCTTGTTATTTTTGTAAGAGTTGTCTTTCTTTGGTAGGTACTTTGTAATTATTTCAATGAGGAGACATTTGGTAAAAGAAATAAGTATTAGGGAATTAATTCAAAGCTGAAATAAGATTGAAACCATTAAACTGCCAAAAATTTATGTACAAGTTTTAAAGAACTACCCAAAACGGACAAAGCGCTGACAGAACTTGAACTATGCTTGAAGACAGAATTACACATGCTTAGCTTTTTAAAAGAGCTTAATATTTTATAATCTTTCGGGTTTTTTTCGAAGCTGACATTATTATAATTTATTCTTGTTGGTACTTTATAGACGGAACCATGTAATTATTTAAATTATTAAACTGAATAGCGATTGATAAACAAAAAAAAGTACCGGTAATAAAAAAGGCGTGAATTATAGGTTTATTTGGTTTATAGTGGAGGAAACTAGAGAAAACAATGACCTGCCACAAGTCACTGACAAACTTAATCACATAATGTTGTATCGAGTACACCCAGCCTGAGTGAGATTTGAACTCACAACGTTAGTGGTGATAGGCACTGATTGCATTGGTAGTTATAAATCCTACCACCATTCGATCGATCGTGAAGGCTCCACATGAAATATAAGATTTTGTACATGTATCATAACATTTTGTAAATAAATAAAAAATCAATATACTATTTTTTTGCAGTAATATAAATGAGTGTTTTTGTTGTAGGAGATTGATAAGGTAGATCTAACAGATCTATATATTGTCAGGTCGTTTAATGATAACATATGCAATTATTTCATAATATTTGTCACAGGTTGCAGAAATATAGAAACATGCAAATATAAATGTGCCAGGTTATTGGGAAGTTTAACTTGTTTCTGCAATTATATAAGATATATTCTTTGATTGAAGGCATGTGTATATTCATATAAGCCCCATTATTTAATGGAACAAACATTTAAATGTGAAGGGGGGAGGGGCTATGTTTAAAAAAAAAAATTCCTGTTTCCTAAATTTTACAGAAAAAAAGAAAGCATAAAGTTTCCAAAATTTATAGAAAAAAAGGATTTGGCAGTACTCGTTGAAAAATTGGGCAACATTTGAAAAAAATACTGATTTGTCATGTAAAAAAACTAAAACTAATCTGATTTTTGTTTTGCATGAAAGTTTTTTTCTGGATTCGGGAAAAGAAAAACATAGCCCCTCTGTAATAGATAAATGTTCAGTCCCTAACAGGTAGATTCCATAGCTCTTGTTATTAAGAAGATGACATCAATGACAAAAGAAGATTTTTTTATTTAAAAAAAGCAGTTAAAATAATAAAATACAAAGTTATTATTGTTTTCGATCTCTTTTTGGGGTTGAACATCACTGAAGAAGTTATATGAAGATATCTGCATATTATGTATTAAAAATAAAATAGAAACTGGGTGTCTCTGATGTTTGCTGCTCCTAATCATCTCTGGTCATACTAATTATATTTAAAGTGATCAATTGTAGTCAGGTTGTTATATAATTAATTTCATTAATTGTTAATTTAACAGATCCACTATTAAATACAGTTTTAATTTTAATTTACTGGTCCGAATGAAATTTTGAATTTATTTTTATATAGTTCTAAATAAAAACAGAAAATTTACCGGTCCGAACAAAGTTTAACTGGTCTTCGGCTGGAGGACCGGTGCTCATTGTGAGAACTGTAAATATAGACCTAAAGGAAACCATATTAAAATAAAAGTCTTTTTTATGTTGTAAGTTAAGATGGAAAAGTTTGCAGGGTTGATTGATTGATTATTACTTCTCATCCATCGAGCAGTATTTCAGTTATATTCTGGACCGGAACAAGTTCAATAATATATAGAAACTGTATGGAAATGAGGGAAGGGATAGGTCTAACAGGTCAATGACTTTAGACTAACACTGAAAAAGTATGGATAATTTGGTAGGGATGAAAAATGTATTTTTTTGTATTGGCTACAATACACTTACTCATTTTCAAAATATACAAAAGTTTTAGCATCCAGGGAGCATGGCACTCTCCAAATACTTATACACTATGGTCCATGGTCAGATCTTACATAATGTACATATGTATTGGTCAACTTGTACTTGTACTGTTATATAATACTAATACGGATACAGTTAACTTGACCAGAAAGAATATTCACTGTCTTCTTTTAATATCTGATATGTAATGAATTTATGGTCATTTTTCTAAGTCTCTTGATCCTCACATTCAAAGCTGTTGTATTGTTAAATTGTGGGGTAAAAGTCCAGATTTTTTGTTTACAGTCTTTGAAATTGTTATAATAATATAAACTAAACTATAGATTGAAAATTTAAGAAAATTTGCTTTAGAATGATATAAAAAATGATAAAAACAGTTTTGTATTTAATACCCTAAAAGTTACCCTAAATAATCTTAAAAAATAAAATTTCTTTTCATATTTACATTTTACATAAAGAAAATTTTCAGGATTGTTCATTTCAATGATATTGTTGATAATGTAGACATTAGTTGGGAAAAAAAAATTATCCTTGACTTTGACATTTCAAATTCTCATTTATATAATCTATATCCTACATTGTACTTGTTGTCTCCAAATCACGAATCTAAGTGGATAATGGGGGATTGTCGTGATTTTCAAACAATATTTTTGTGACGATAGTTGGATTTCCTGTTGTTTTTGCGGAGCTTCTTCAGTTTGAGAAGTTGAGTAAACATAAAAGGAAAGACTGAGTCACTTTAACATACTGTAACAGGAAGCTGTGTTTAAAAATTGGTCACACAGAATATTTGCCTGACATGACAACATTTAGATCTATGAAAGGTTGCATAAAGATTGTAAAATGGTAGGTAACATTTTGTTTTTTTTGGGGGGTTTTGTTATGAATTTTAAATAAAACAGATTTTGACTAGGTTATAAGATTTAAAGAGTTATTTCCCTTGTGTTGATCATTCTAAATTTTATTGAGTAAAATGAATATAGTGTAAAAGAATATTTCTGGTTATTTATCAGTAATTTGCTTGGCATATTCATGAATGTGTTTTTTTTTTTTGATTAATGTCATTGATGTCAAACTTTTCCCTGCTTCCTTTAGAAAGTTCTTTGGTTAGCATAATTTTGATCAAATTACAGATTCTACAATAGATAATTTTAATATTTTAAATCTAGTTTTTACTTGCATACAATAAATGTTGTAAAAATAAAAAAATAAATATATATACATCTTTCATCTTTTCATATTTTTTAACAAGGATACATTTTATTTTTGAATTTTATTTAAAAAGAAAACAAAATTTAATTAACTAATGTACAGAGAGAAACATAGTGATCATAAAATTGAGATAAATATGTGTTATTCCATCACAGACTTTGCATGCAGCACTGCATGTAAAACAAAAAACTAAAAAAATCATACAGATCACAAGAAACCATAGCGAAAAGCAGGATTTGTTTTAGATAGCGTGTGGAACTAATTTAGTAGACAAAGTAGTGGTATAATCTGCCAGATATCTGTGCTTGGTTTCTGGCAGCAGATTTTGAAACTGTATTTTTAGACAGACATGTTATATCAACACATGATTCTAAGAGTGGGATAATAAGAGGTCATTAAGAATTGGAACTGTCAGTGTTACTTGTAGAAATCTCTTTAGATAAATTCTGATTGCAGAATTTTTACAAATTTCAGAGCAAATGACACCCGATCATTAATTAAATAATGTTTTAAACAACTACTATCTTTTAAAAAATGAGATACATGCCACGATATGGCTGAAATACTGCTAAAATTGGCATTAAACACCAACCAATCAATTAAAAAAAGATAGCCGATGTAGCTTTTATTGCAATAGAAAAAGAATCGACAATCATTAGAAAACCATTAGATTTTTCAATATAATATGAATATGTGAAGTGACATAATGTGAACATGTTGAGTGACATAATGTGAAAATGTGAAGTGACATAATGTGAACATGTTGAGTAACATAATGTGAAAATGTGAAGTGACATAATGTGAACATGTTGAGTAACATAATGTGAAAATGTTAAGTGACATAATGTGAACATGTTGAGTAACATAATCTGAAAATATGAAGTGACATGTGAACATGTTGAGTGACATAATGTGAACATGTGAAGTGGCATAATATGAACATGTGAAGTGACATAATATGAACATGTTGAGTGACATAATATGAACATGTGAAGTGACATAATATGAACATGTGAAGTGACATAATATGAACATGTGAAGTGACATAATGTGAACACGTGAAGTGACATAATATGAACATGTGAAATGACATAATGTGAACATGTGAAGTGACATACTATGAACATGTTAAGTGACATAATATGAACACATGAAGTGACATTATATGAACATGTGAAGTGACATAATGTGAACATGTGAAGTGACATAATGTGAGTGAACATGTGAAGTGACATAATGTGAACATGTGAAGTGACATACTATGAACATGTTAAGTGACATAATATGAACACATGAAGTGACATTATATGAACATGTGAAGTGACATAATGTGAACATGTTAAGTGACATAATGTGAACATGTGAAGTGACATAATGTGAACATGTGAAGTGACATAATGTGAGTGAACATGTGAAGTGACAAGTTTCTAGTTCTACTATTGAGGTCTTCATGATATTTCTGTTTTACGTAACAAATATTTTATTTTTGCCTGGCTCTCTACCCTCCCTCATTCCCCCTCTTACCAAAGTTTCTGGATTGACAGATTAATAGAAAATTACTTATGCAAAATTAAGGGGGTATAAATATTGGTGTCGTCTATGGATCGTCTCGGCAGACACAATCTTGTCTGGCGTAGTATTTTTTTTGTCTTGAGACCCAATGCTTTCATATGTTGAATGTATATGTATAAGTCCATGCCAAAGGGTTGATAGTATCAAAGGTAAAGGTCACAGTGACCTCGTTCTTGTATGATACAAGGACGAGGTCACTGTGACCTTTACCTTAGACTATAAGATCAAATAATTATAAAACAGCAGTACCTATAATTTTGTTTATTTCATAGTTTGTATGTTAAACATCCCCCCCCCCGACACACGCACTCTATGGTCCACTTATGAAGCTGAGTGGAGCAACATGCCTACTTGTAAACTGTAATGTTTCAGTAAGCTTGTATAATGAAAATCCAACTTTGCATGCTGGATGAGTACAAAAGAGATATCATACCAGTAAACAGGATGTAGAGTCCAACTTAAAGTACATGTATACTATTTAAGTTTGTTTTTATTGTACATTAGTATATTGTATCAGATAATACATTTGTGCATGCACCGATTTTCGCTTGAGTAATTTCCTGAATATCATATTAACACCATAATTTTTTGTTTAATAAAAAAAAACAAAAAAACGGATCAAATTTAAAGTTTAGGGATTCTGACGATGAGAACACACAATATTAGGTTTAACCTATAGATTGACCACTTCCACATTTTTTAACATTGGGACAAAAAAGTTAAAATTCAAAATGCATTGTAAAATATTTTTGGACTCCATATTTGAATAAAAATAAATGATTCATGACATATATAAAAAAAGAAGCCAGAAACGACCATATTTTACAATGAATAAGAAGTAATATTTTCACACTATCATATAACACTCTCTCTGGAATGAGCAACTGATTTAGGAAGAAATCATAAAGAAATTAGACAAAGGAATGAAAAGAATGATTTGATTTGATTTTTGGTGTTTAACGCCACTTTCAGCAATATTTCAGCTATATCATGACGACCAGTTTTAGTGGTGGAAGAAGCCGGAGTACCCGGAGAGAACCACCGACCATGGGCAAGCAACTGGTAAACTTTATCACTTGCAGCTGCTGCGAGTCGAGTGCACCCTTTTTTGTAATTTACAAAGGCGGGTGCGAACCCACACCGTATTGGTGATAGGCTTATATGAGTTGTTAGGTAATCCAACTACCTAACTCATAGAGCCACCCGGGCCCTTGAAAAGAATGATTTTCAAAGTTGATTTAAATATTTGTTTATGACCTGTGACAGATATTCAATGTCATAGTTATTATTTTACCCACGTTTTGATCTTCCTATACTACTACTGTGCTGTAGTTATCTCATGCTCCATAGACAAAGTGTTTCATTAATTAATTAAGGTAATAATTATATAACACCTTAAAACTTGTCTAAATCAAACCCTATATTCAGAATCCTGTATAAATTGAACTTCGAGGGTTAAGGAGTAAGGGTTGTGATGTTTAACGCCACATTCAACAATATTTCAAATAACTTCAAATAAAGTGCCAATGTTGGTAATCTTTGTAAATTTAACCTGTATAAACTGAACTCCTATCTATTCTGGGAAACAAAAACTGGTCCTAAAGAGGTTTTAGTTTAGAGAGGTTTCACTGTACCAAGATATATACTGGATAAACAAGTACAATATTGGTATACAAGTTAACAAATAGGGAAGTAGTAGTTCCTCTTTCATTTGATCTATTTAATAGCATTCATTGTGGTAAATTTTTTCTTTTATAACAAGGTTTAAAGTTCAACATCTGTTTATATTTTGATGTCCACCCTCTGTCTATTCTAAAAATCGACAGTTTTGAGTGATACTTGAAATGTTTGCAGTTATATTGCAAATGTGTCTTATTAAAATGAAACTTTGTGTTCTTTTTAATGAAACTTGATAATAAAGCTTTCTCTATTTGATGTTTCAAATAGAACTCAAAATTTATCTGTGAAATGACACTGTCTGGAAAATTGTTGCCAAGGATTAAAATTTCCAAAGGCAACGTAGTCCCAAAATGTAATAAGGGACGTGATCATATTGTAGTTGGATTCACAACTGCAGAAGGGGGTGGCTTTATCAGAGGGGTCCACTGTAAACCAAAACAAAGTACGTTGTTCTACCCATGACCAGACTCCAGATTTTAACTGGTTCTTGCCTATTACGTTTGTATGTTTTTGCTGCAAGGTTTGTGGCCTAAATTATCAGAAGGGAGGTCTCTCTTGAGAGGGAAAAATTTCACCATCTCAGTTCATATGAAATCTGTTCTGATAAGAGAGAGTGCCTTTGGTAGGAGTAGCCTTATAAGAGGGGCACCACTATATTGTATATCTGATCAAATCATTATGTCTCTATTTTTAAACAGAAGGTTGTTCTGACCTTGACTGTTCAAAAAATGACCCTCTCTGAAAATAGAAATCTACCACTCTGATGATTTCTGTGTATCATCAGTAAAGCAGCACCAATATTATCTATATTTTGCAGCTTCCAAAGACTGGGATGTTACGTGACCTTTAACCCTCAAAAAGCTTTGTCAGAATATTCACAGACTTGCTATTAATCATTTTTATATCAAGAATCATTTATTATGATGTGTAAATTAGCACAATAACTTCCTCTCTCCTGCTATTAATTCTAAACTTTATATCCTGCAAACTTTTGACTTTTACCATCAATGTTATTTTCCCATATTTCATGGTATAATTTTATTTGATATAATTGCAATCTGTTGGCATGAAACCTAACATTTTGTCAAATTATGACGATTATTGTCAGTAACCAGTTCCACAATAAACGATGAAAATTGTCTGTTAATTTGGAAACAGAGAGGAAATGCCTAATTTCTAAATTGCTCAACACAATAAAGTCTGAGTCTGGGTTATTTGTGCAAATGATTAAGATTACCAAAATTTGGCAGCAAGTTTAACAGGCAGATATTTTGATGAAAACATACTTTCATTTTTACTGCATGTAATTTTACACTTTCAGTGGTAAACATTCTTTTGTTCCAAAAATTTCTTTGAAATCAAAATAAGATTAACTTCTTATACATTTCCCAATTGTCTGAGAATAGTGTTTATAGTATAAGGATTCAATTCAAAATAAGATTAACTTCATATACATTTCCCAATTGTCTGAGAATAGTGTTTATAGTATAAGGATTCAATTAAAAAAAATATAGGGAAACCTGTCTAAACAGAACCATCTTGGGAAAAACTTTTGTGTTTGTTATAGACAGGTATCAGGGGCAGATCCAGGATTTCAAGTTAGGGGGGGGGACGCACTGAAACTTTTTTGGGGTATTTCGTGTGAAAAAATCACGATTTTACGCAAAAAAATCATATTTTTTCCAATTTTAGGGGGGGCGTGCCCCCCCCCTCCCTGGATCTGCCCCTGGGTATGTTCAGATTAAATTACCTGTAACAAAGATTTTCTTCATTAAGATTTTTTATATTCAGTGTGTACTGAATTTCAGTTTATTCAATGTTTGACTAGACAAGCTTCACTATACAGTCAAATTGTATTAAGAGGTCACCTTTGGAACTTAAAAAAAAGCATCCTAATAAGGCAGTGACCTCTTAAAAAAGGTTCAATTCATATGAAATTTTCTATGGCAGGACAAGAAAAGATGACCTTTAGAAACAAATGACTGCTTATTAGAGGATGGACTCTTTTGAGGGGGACAGTTTTGTAGTATCTAAAATCTGGCCTGATTCTTGAGAACAATAATTGATATTGTACATGAATGTTATTTAATGACAAAAGAGTTTATTTGGGGTTATAGCCAGTTATAAGTTGTGATTTCTCAGTACCAGACTGCTTCTGTTTTGGTCAACAAAGTGTCTATAACCGATAATATTTATGTCAATGAACTTAGTAGCATCCCAGAAGGCAAGGTTTGTTCTGTTGTATACTAAAAAAAAAAAAAGACAAAATATTTAAAGATATACATCTTTATGTAGGTCAGTGACAAAACTTGTCATAAATAAAACTATCTTAACTTCCCATTGTATTTTTTTCTCAAACGCTCCAAAGAAAATAACATTTGATTTTAACAATTCCCTTTTAAAGTTCAGCTGCTAGAAGAAGAAAAATTAAAAGTATATGTGTTTTAATATGCTAACTTAAATACTTAATCCTGAGTTTGTTACTGAGCTGCACTGGAGGATTTATACAATGTATACGACCTGTTTCAAGGGGATATAAAATTAATATTACTTTTATTAAAATCTCTTCATGAAATGCTTTAATTGGTCTGGTCAATATGTCTCATTTATAGCAGGACAAATCTACTTTTCTGATACCCATCACTTGAGCTAATTCATGCTTTAGCCTTATTAGTTTTACACTGTAAATTAATTTCTTATTGTACCACATCAGTGTTGTAATGGTTATTGTGCTTGCCTTGAGATTGGTAGATCATGGGTTTGAGCTCCATTCAGATCAAACAAAGTACACATGTACTATAAGATAGATATTTGCTGCTTTATTTGTCATGTGACCTGTAAACTACTAGTGAATGTAGCTGAAATAGTGTTGATGATAAACAACAATTGATCATTGCTATACAACAAATGGTCACAATTTTTTTTTATCTTTACAGGTTTTGAAGAGTCAAGTCAAGAAAAATATAGTTGAAAGCAGGTTTGTATTTGTTTTTCTTGTTGTTCTAATTGCTTTCCATGACAGATGTCAGATTTTGAAAGCTTTTCATTACAGTACAGTGAAATCTACCTAAAATGCACCCTGGATGAAATAGAATATCTTTTATGTGCTGGAATAGCTGTCCATGCACAGGGCATATTTCAGATGTACTAAGATACTAAAATACTACTAAATTACAACTTTTTTGGTACCTTATATTTTATTCTAATTACAATTGAATTTGGGCCAGTGAAAAAATATTTTGACAGTTGTAAGTTTAAAGTTCAAGAAGTATATTTTTCTTCAAAGTTGGTAATTTATTCAAACTTTTATGCAACCCTGTACCTTTTCATTCATTCAATTGTAAATAAAAAATTGCTGTTGGCATTTTATAAACCTTTATTGTTTTAGCACTTTTAGAAGAAAAATAATTTCTTTTGTGGTGTTGTGTGACAGATTATAATCTAGTCAGAAAAAATCTTTGATGCATAAACGAAGAAACATACTCTTCTATGTTATTGATGAAATCAAGACAAAATGTTACATTGCTGATGACCTAGGCAAAGACATTGTTCTAAAGATGGCTGGTAACATGTTGCATCTCTGGATGAGTTTTTGTGGAAATCGAATACGGAAAATATTCCATTACAATATTGTAACATGTTTCTTCCTTAATTGTTATCCATTTTCATATCAATAGTTTTCATCAGTGGAAATTAATATTTCATAATTGTATGATGTGACATTGTATTTTGAAGAACAAACAAATTTAAATGTTATTTGTAAGTTGATTCTAGATTTTAAAAGTTGAAGTGATGGAAAGCTTTAAAAAAAATGTTTTTTTCATTTTTCATCAATGCAAAATTGTGCATATTTAAGAAAAATAAGTCCAGTTCCTTTATAAGCTCCAATAATCAATGATTTCAATAAAAAAAAGACAAAACAAAAAACTGGGGTGTGGATTAGGTTAGAGGATGAGTATAAATCAGACTGGTACATATAATTAATATATCAGTGCCTGATATACATGTAGTGGTCACTTGACCTCCGAACTACAATCAATCAATGGATGTTTTTTTATGACAAAACACCTGTTGTAGACCTATAACTTAATTTTGACCAGAGTGATCTTATAATTACTGAAGTAGGATACCACACAAGGGAATTTAGGGATATAACTTAGTACCAGTACTGTACTAAACCATGACTGGGATTAACAGGCTTATCTCAACACATGATCAGAATAGATATAGTGAATCTAATGCTAATTGTCCACTTATTTTGAAACATGACTTCAATATTTTTACAAGGATGATTTTTTTCAATTATTTAACTAATTTCAGCTATTTTCTTCTGAAAATTGTTTTCCAAAAGTTGCTGGACACTGTCAGAACAGGTAAAAAATGACCATTTTGAAAGGGGGTGTAGATTGTGTCGGCTATTTTCCATTGATTTCAGTTATTTTATTTACTAACCAGGATTATCCTTGTTTTTATATACATGTTTATATATGGTTTGGATAACAGTGATATTTTTTAAAAACATTAGAAATCTAACACACAAAAATACACCTAAATAATTTACTTAAATTTTTACCTATAATGCACAAGAGACAAAATTGCTATATATATATTAAAAGTAATATGAAGCACATACAGTGCCTTTTAATTTTTACTGAACATGAAGCATACCAGTACATTATATACTTCTGTAATACTGGTAAAGATTTTTGTTCTTACATATGACATTTCTTTAGATAAAAAAATATGTAATTTTTTTTTTTACTTTTAAAGCATTTGTTTTTACTAAATGTTACAGAAAGTAATGTGATTGTGACAACCTTAGAGGCCCCAGCTGTTGCTGGAGAAAATATGTGGCCAAGAAGGGACCAGCATCTTAATATCCTATATACATTTGTGTACAATGTAGATAGAATGATGCAATATATTGAGTACATGTCCTAAAATAATGATACAAGTTAATACTTCTCTCTACAGCTGTCATTTTGTTATTTGCTATTAAAAACAATATACAATCAAAAAGATATAAGACAATTGCTAAGTTGATGAAAATTCTTCTTTTTACCTGAAATTTGAACAAAAATTAAAGAAATACAGGCAAACTTGGCCATGCTGTCACTTTTACTTGTCTTGTCATAGAGATTTTTATATGAATTGAACCTCTTTTAAGAGGTCACCTGTCTTATAAGGTCACTTTTTCTTGTCCTGTCAGAGATTTTTATATGAATTGAACCTCTTTTAAGAGGTCACCTGTCTTATAAGGTCACTTTTAGTTAGTCCCAAAGGTGATCTATTAATGCAGGTTTGACTATATACAGTTTGTCCCCCCTATAAGAAGGTTATATCCCTTTGAAATTGCCCCTCCAATCCTATATTTATACATAAGAATCAAATATAAGACAGCTCCATCTTCTGTAAAATGATTCCCAATCCCCATCCTCACTTCTTTACCCCCACTCCCCTGCCCCATGCCTTTTTTTTTTTACCATCCTGTATTTATATTTTCTTGAAAATAAAATGCTAATGTTTTACTTTTATCGTAAGAATAAAATTTGGTCATATGAGAGGATTCCATCCTCTTAAAATTGAATTTCATGTGTAAGTTTCTTTTGAAGCGATTTTAATATATATCTCATTTGATCTTAATACATTTGATTAAAATTTTATACTACCTAAACTGATCATTGTCAGGAAAAAGGCCCTTGGGATTATATTGACTTGGGGATATCTGAAATGATGAAAATGATGATAAGGGGGGGAGTGATTAAGTATTTTTATCAAGGTAATTTTCAAGAATCTGTGCAAACTTATTATTATTATTATCAAAATTATATATATTTCAGTGCATACTTTTGTGCAATTTCTTAGCTTGAGATAAGATTAAAATATCCATTTTGGATCTTTTATTTTATAAAGTTTAAACATAAAAAAAATGTTTGAAGATTATTCCACCCATTCCCTAGGCAATTTTGACAATATCAGTATTTGAAGCTATTAAACTTGATAAGGCATTCCGAGATACCCTATTATAAAACTTGTATATTCGGATGACGAAGGAATTTATTATTATACTCTCATAACTACCTGTTCAGACTTCCCAGGTACCTAGATATAAGTGCTTCAATTTTTTTAACTGATCGAAGAATTCACGGTTTCTTTCTACCTGGGTTCCTTATAACTACTATTGTTAAGAACGTCTGGTAATTTGACATTTATTGTCCCTTGTATTTACTTGACTGACATCCGAACAAAAACTGGAAAAGTTCCCATGTGTCAGGTACACCATCAAAAAACATGTTTTTAATGGACAACAACCTATAGGCCTACATAACCAAGAGGAAGATGTCTTATAATTTTAAATGGATAAAAGTGTTTAATGTCCATGTAATTTTATTGTCAAAATGTATATTGAAAATATCACAGAAAATGATTTAAAGAGATATAGTTAGTATAGGGAGGAATTTTTTCTTTCTTTCTTCTTCATAATTGATATAATTTAACTTTTTGTAAATTAGTTACTGGCAAATGTATTGATCTCACAAAAATCTCTTAACTCTACTTTTCTTGTTTAGTGTATTAAAATAGATATTCCAGCAGATACACTAAATTTCTTTGAATTATTTTAATAAAGCAGGATGATAGACTTGAAAGTGGCATTTATTGATGCAATAGGGTAGATTTAAAATTTCTAAAACATAAAGTTTTAGAACTAAGGGCTAGGGTTACGGTGTTTAACATCACTTTCAACAATATTTCGGTTATATCATGGCGGTCAGTTTTATTGGTGCAGGAAACCTTAGATCCCAGAGAAAACCACCAATCTGCTGCAAGTTAGTATCTACTTTCAAAGGTTTGTCAGGCAGACAATGCCCTTCATCCAACATAGCACAGTTACTAAAAATAGAAATTTCTATAATTGCAGTCAGACCATTTCTGTTTTTATTTTGAAAGTCAAATTTGAATTATAATTTAAAAATCAGTTAAGTGTATACAGACTCCTGGGAGCCTTTGGTTTATAATCACAATGGTAAAAGTTGAATTATTCAACCCTTAAGTTTGACATTGGTCTCATAGTGTATGATCTTGAATTTCAAATCTTGAATTTCATTTCGAGCTTAAGTTAATAAGATGATATGACATTTCCTGATTTCAAAGATGATAAATACTATATAAGGAACCATACAATAATGTGTATAAGTGTATAGATACATTTGACACCCTAGTCATTATCACGAGA
This sequence comes from Gigantidas platifrons, assembly GCA_002080005.1. Lineage (NCBI taxonomy): Eukaryota > Metazoa > Mollusca > Bivalvia > Mytilida > Modiolidae > Gigantidas > Gigantidas platifrons. The sequence goes on from MJUT01023164.1 coordinate 262,832, forward strand.
AACATATTAATTTTCATCATTTTTGTTTATAGAATTTAATTGTTCATTATCAAGTAACAATTTTATAGACACAAATTAAATTTGACTAATAAAATTTTTTAATGTCTCCCAAAAAAATAGTTTTTCAATAATTTAACCTTTTATTCCAGCTTGAATCAATGTGTTGTAAAATCATTAAATTAATTTGGAATTGAATTGCAGTAAATACAGACTATTTTTTATGGCATTGAAAATTTCAAAGTGTTACCAAGTAACAGCTTGGATGAAATTGATTGTCCTAACAGAAATTGGTCCTCGATCAAATATCATGTGGAATGGATTATCCTGAAACCATTGATAAATTTACATCTATCATGTCAAAGAAAAATAGAAATTCAATAAAATGGTTGAAAACGTAGAATAATGCTGTGTAACATGTGTCTGAAAAGTTGTCACAGACGTTTTTGAAGAGTTCATGTTAAATTGATTATTTCAAAGATTCTTCAGTGGTCCTATTGTTCAAGTTCGAGTTTTTCTATATTCTATAAACGTCAATTGTCCTTGATTATTGTGTGAGGCAGTCGTTCGTTCTCAGGTAAAAATGGAAAAATTTAATACCCAGATCAAATGCATCTAAATGTCCGTTGACATGCCATGTTTTAATCACCATACACTATTATCATTCTAAGTAATGTATGGTAGCAAAGAAATTGGTCTGAAATTTTTGTAGAAGTTTGAAAGCTAAGATTAAAACATTCAGACAAAAGACCCTTTAGGCATATAGGTGATTACGATTTTAGATATTGAAATTTTAGCTATCTTTTAAATCTTTCTGTAAATAAGGATACAATATTTTATCAATAAGGTATTGTTCAGAATCATGGAAACGTGGAAGGTTTATGGTGTTTAATGCCACTTTCAATAAATTTCAGAAATGTGGAAAAATATTTTTAAGCATTCTAAGACAAGCTTGGAAAAAAGATAATTTGATGAAGGTTTGAATATTATTTTTTCTGGAATTTGAGCTCTCATAAAACAAAATTTACAATTGTCCCTGTGGAAACGGTGGATTAAAATAAGGACTCATTTTGTAGCATGTCCCGTACTATGTCTAAAATATAGTATTAAAGAATTGTGCATTAGTTTATATTGACAAAATCACCTAGGACTAGATGTAGCAAGAGTTAAAATTGCAGGCCACCCCCTTTTTAAATAAAAGAAATAGGGAGTGTCACATTAATTGGAGCACTTATCTCAAATTATTGATAAGTAATTGGAAAAAAATGTTCTATATGTAGAACACTCAAGAAAAGAACTCTACAGCACGTTCCCTGTTGTATGATACAGGCTCAGGTGAGTCTCTATCCCTGTTGTATGATACAGGCTCAGGTGAGTCTCTAATGTTTGTTTGATTGAGGGTTAGGGTTATGGTGTTTAACACCACTTTCAACAATATTTCAGTTATACATTGTATTGTGTCTGTCAGTTTTATTGATGGAGGTAACCGGAGTACCCGGAGAAAACCACCAACCTACCTCAAGCCACTGACAAACTTTATCACATAATGTTGTATCGAGTACACCTCATCTGATCGGGGTTCAAACTTACAACATTAGTGGTGATAGGCACTGATTGCACAGGTAGTTATAAATCTAACTACCATACCATCATAACTGCCCCTAACTTGATTGAAGGTGAAGTGTCATACTAAAGTTAAAAAATGAAATCATGAGTAAATTTTGAAGTTCATCATCAATTCATTCGTAACATTTGCATTAATAATTGAACTGCCTCTGTGGTGAAGTGTTTAGGCATGCTTACCTCAAAGGTGTGGAAGATCGTGGGTTTAATCCTCAGTTGGGTAAAAAAATCAAGGATCTCAAAATTTGCATTTGCTGTTTCTGTGCTAGGCACATAGCATTATGAAGTGAGAGAAAGGTCTGGTAAGCTCAGAATCATGACTATATGTCAGAGTGAAGTAGCATATCTTTATTAGGACTGTTGTTTCAGTGAGCTAACTATGTAAAAATCCATCCTAGTGTGAAATCTAATACAAGTCGACATCATCATTTCATCAAAATGTTAAACTTCATATCATGATATAGATAACAAAAAAATACCTACCTGGGGTTAATGACCAGTCACTTACTCATTAACATTTAGATCATCAGTTCATGACATAAACATTTAGATCATCAGTGCATGACATAAACATTTAGATCATCAGTTCATGACATAAACATTTGGATCATAAGTTTCTGACATAAACATTTAGATCATCAGTTTCTGACATAAACATTTATATCATCAGATCATGACATAAACATTTAGATCATCAGTTCATGACATAAACATTTGGATCATAAGTTTCAGACATAAACATTTAGATCATAAGTTTCTGACATAAACATTTATATCATCAGATCATGACATAAACATTTAGATCATCAATTCATGACATACCCATTTAGATCATCTGTTCATAACATACACATTTAGATCATCTGTTCATGACATACACATGTGGATCATCAGTTGTGACATAAACAATTAGATCACCAGTAAAATGTTCAAGTGATATTGTAGATGATTTTCACATGAAAATGTTTACCAAAAGTTTTTTTTATGAGAAAATATGCATGCATGATAATGCAAAAAAAGTCTTGAAATTTCAATAAATAATTTTGGTGGGAAAATGGGAGTTACAGTGTACATAGATGACTCAAAGCTCTTTGAAAAGATAGTCATTACTTTTCTCATGCTATCATCAAACATATTTTTGGGTGTTGAGATGGAACTTTGTGGTAATTATGATAGGGAGACTTAGTTTTGCAATTGATATTATAATACCATAATGAGGGTTAATTTGTTCCTTTAACAAAGTAATCTTGTATCATTTATTAAATATAAGATAAGGAATCCTATTATGTTTCAAGTAATCTCCTATGCAAAAGGAATTGTATATCATGTTAATTTCTGGTGACGATGTTGTATAGGAGTAGTGGACTGTCAAATAATTTGGGATTAGGACCACACATTTGATCATGTATAGGAATCATTGTAGCTTTCTGTAAGTTCTTGTTTTGTTTTTTGTTTGTTTTTGTTTTTTTATAAATTTGTTTGTTTTTTTTATAGGTAAAATTTTCAAAGTTAGGTTAACAAAAACAAAAGACATGATTTTTATAAATTTTTGACATTTTCTTGTAGTAGGGGGCAGGCAAGGATTTAGGAATAAAATTTTTAAAGTTAATTTAAATAAAAAAAAAATAAAATTCTTAATTATGATAAAATGAATTTCAAATGCATGTCAAGATGATAATTACAGGTTCAATTTTAGATGATCCCTAAATTTCTAATACTAGTAAGTTATAAGTCTGCACAGAATTCATATAAGGAGAGCAAATTGAATGAACTTTCAGTCTGAATTTAAATAAATTACAGTATGGGAGATCTCTTCATTTTCAGGAGACAAATGTCAAATTTTATCATTGAGTTATATGCGTACATGTATATTTTGAAAATGCCAGAGAGGGAGATTTTAAATGGGACCATTATTCATGAAATTTAAATTTTTTAATAGATTTCACTGTTTCTTGTTATAAATAGAAATATTATTTCCAAAACAAAAATAAAAGAATACCTCCCTCCTGAAACCGATTTGTAATAGGAAGAGCTCTAGGTACCATTATTTCGAAAATCCATAATCTAAAGGAATTTGGATTTCAATCTTACGAGAAATTGTTTTTTTCATGTGTTGCTCCAATTCTAGACTATGCTTCAGGTGTATGGGGACATAAACATTTTCAATCGATTGACAATGTTCAAAACAGAGCTATTCGATATTATCTTGGTGTTCACAGATTTGCGCCTGTCTTAGCTATTTATGGCGACATCGGATGGTTACCAAGCCAGTTTCGACATTGGATTAACACGATTCGATTTTGGAATAGACTAATTAAGTTTGATGATGAAAGGATAACCAAGATCGTTTTTAACATGGATTATGAACGTTGTACTAATAACTGGTGTAGTGACGTTAAAAACATTTTTTCAGAACTTGGATTTTCACAATACTTTAATAGTAAATCTATTATTGACCTACAAATGTTTGAGCAAGCCATACGTAACCACTATTGTGATATATGGAGAAACTCGATTATGAATGCACCAAAGTTGCGAACCTATATGACGTTTAAAACAGAATATGAATTAGAACAATATGTAAAACTCAATCTAGCAAAGAACGAACGATCTGTGCTTGCACAATTTAGATGTGGAATACTACCCATTAGAGTCGAGACTGGCAGATATGTTGGAGAACTGTTAGAAGAAAGATTATGTCGATTTTGCGACCTACAGAGTGTGGAAAACGAATGTCACTTTCTTATTAACTGTCCTTTTTACAACGATATTAGAACTAACATTTTCAAAAATATATTACAGTCACCTGCTTTTATCCAGTTTGACAACGCAACACAATTAAACTATTTGATGCGGAATCATCCTAGGAATGTAGCAAAATATCTTACTTCCGTAATTTTCCGTAGGAAACAAACAATTTATGCTGTGTAAATATTTTACACTATAAACCAGAACTATATTTTCTTCTGACTTTATAAAGTTTACAATTTCACATGATTTACATTAATACATTGAGCTAAGACTTCAAGGTGATAGGTCCATTGGGCCGGGTGTATAGTTTTCTTATGTATTTATATATTGCACTTATATGTATTATTACACATGTCACTATAATAAACAATTTACTTACTTGTATGTACAATTAAGGCAAAAATAAATTAATTGGGACATGACCACCTCCCCAAAGATTATCGCAGAATTTAACCTCATCATCCTTATTCTGAAATAAGTGGATGATTTTGTTGGATCAAAGTAAATAATCCTATGAATTTAAGCAGGAAACCCAAAGTTAACACACTAGACATGACTTGTGTATATGGTGTACTTGAAAATCTTATTCTAGTGTATTAAATGGAACTTTTATTTGTTGATGATTTAAATAACATCTCCAAACTTAAAAACTTTATGGGCATTTTAACTGAGTTCCTATAGGTCACACACTGAACACATGGTCATGAATAATGACGAAAAAAATAGAATTGGACTTGAAATTTGTACCTTTGTAAAGTTAGATCTAATAAACGCACAGTAAAAAAAAAGAAAAGAAGTTTTAAATGTAACAAATTTGGAAGCCATTAACAGAGTCTTAATATATATGTAGGTTGAACATGAATTGGCAAATGAAATTCAATTCCTAAAATAGACCAAATGTGACTTTTGATTTCACAAGTTTGTAATGAGATCTTTTCTGATAATGACAACAGTTTCATGTCAAAAGAGAAATGGCTTAGCTCCAGGTAAATGGCCAGGTAAAAATATGAATCTTTTTCGGCAGATTTATACGCCTCAGAAACCTGACGGTATTTGGGGAGATTTAAAGATCATATCATGTGGTGGTTCCATGAAGCATAACTTTTTCATTCCATCTTGTCAAATTGATATTTTTTCGGAGTAACAAGAGAATGCTCTTCAAACATCATTTGTGTTGAATAATGGTGAACAATAATGTATTAAGGTTGTCGTGTGTTTGTCTGTAGTCACCAGTGTAATGAGATTCTACAAAGTTCATCAAAAAGTGTCGCCTTCGTGTTGGCATGACACCATACTAAAAATTTTAGACACTTAATGATCTGCCTTTTGGCAAAATATTTTATTTTCATTATTTTGACATTTTATTTGAGATCCATTGATATTTATGATTCCTGAAATAATAAAAACCATGTATTAATAATTATGTAAGTTCTTCAAAGGTTTCTATCTTAATCTTACTTTGTATACTTTAGTAGTGTAATAATCTAATATTAATATTTATTCTGTAAAAAAAATATTGATCAATAGCAAATGAATTTTAAAATAATAGCATGTGAGGTGAGAACCCTCTGACTGTGACTGTATGATGAGAACCCTCTGACTGTGACTGTGTGATGAGAACCCTCTGACTGTGACTGTATGATGAGAACCCTCTGACTGTGACTGTGTGATGATAACCCTCCGACTGACTGTATGATGAGAACCCTCTGACTGACTGTGTGATGAGAACCCTCTGACTGTGACTGTGTGATAACCCTCTGACTGTGACTGTGTGATGATAACCCCCTGACTGTGACTGTGTGATGAGAACCCTCTGACTGTGACTGTGATAACCCTCTGACTGTGACTGTGTGATGAGAACCCTCTGAATGTGACTTTGTGATGAGAACCCTCTGACTGTGACTGTGTGATAACCCTCTGACTGTGACTGTGTGATGAGAACCCTCTGACTGTGACTTTGTGATAACCCTCTGACTGTGACTGTGATGAGAACATTATTACATGTATGGCCTATGCTTTATTTGTCACCTCTCTGAATGCCTCTCTTTTTCTGGGATCCCCCTTTTCTAATTTCTTACCAAATATAATAGAAATCAAATACCAATGTTATGTGGAAAATGCAGAAAGTCACAATACAGTAGTCCCACTCTTATACATGCAAGGTCTCTCCCACCAAACACCACAAATCTTATACATGCAAGGTCCCTCCCACCAAANACTTTGTGATAACCCTCTGACTGTGACTGTGATGAGAACATTATTACATGTATGGCCTATGCTTTATTTGTCACCTCTCTGAATGCCTCTCTTTTTCTGGGATCCCCCTTTTCTAATTTCTTACCAAATATAATAGAAATCAAATACCAATGTTATGTGGAAAATGCAGAAAGTCACAATACAGTAGTCCCACTCTTATACATGCAAGGTCCCTCCCACCAAACACCACAAATCTTATACATGCAAGGTCCCTCCCACCAAACACCACAAATCTTATACATGCAAGGTCCCTCCCACCAAACACCACAAATCTTATACATGCAAGGTCCCTCCCACCAAACACCACAAATCTTATCAGGCCTCATTTCAGATGCATATATATATTTGGATATTTTTACACAAAAAAAAATTCTTTTAAGGCCAAGTTAGTTAGGAAGGGTAGAAAAGTGAACAACACTTTGAAACAAGTATACATCTGTTTTTAAAAAAAAATGTGAATGTCATGTAAAGAAAGTTTTTTACACTTTAACTTCAAAGGGTTAGATAATGATTTATTTAGAGCACCTGTGAGAGCTAGGTTAAATTTTAATATACTGAATTATTTCTCTTGGTTGGTACTCTTTTATGGATCAAGCCCCAATTGTTTAGGAAAGAAATTTCTAAATGGAACCAATTTTCAAAGTCATTAAAAATTAATCAGAATTATATCACGAATTTTGTTTGTGATTTATGCCTAGTAAGGATCATGTTGACTAATTGTAAGAATTTAACATTATAAAATTCAACTTCCAAGTGTTAAAAGTCAAACTGGTTTCAGAAGTTAAGTTCCATAAAGATGCTCATGGTTATTTGAATTCTTTAGTACCTCCCCAAATATCAACATAACACCAGGAGATATAATAACACAATCTATCTTAACTGTAGGACTTTTTGTTATCAAAATTCTTTTTTGCTGTCCTCGATTAAGCTTTGGAATAATATCCCAAATGATATCAGATTGAATTCATCAAAATATTGTTTTAAACGTTTTTTAAATAGAAATTTTGGTAAAAAATCATATTACTTTAATTTTGGATCACGAAAAGAGCAAATTATTTTCGCGCGCTTACGTCTCAAATGTAGCTCCCTTAAAGATCATCTCTTTCAAAAAAATATTATTAATTCAGGTCCGTGTACATGTCATGTGTGGAAAAATAGAAACTACTGCTCATTACTTGCTGCAATGTCCAAATTATATATTTATTAGAAATGAAACTATACAAACTCTAGGTACTATCGATGTACAGTCTTTAATATTTGGTAACAGCTTAAAAAATGAAAATGAAAACAGATTGATATTTGAAACTGTATCAAAGTACATTGTCAGAACAAAACGATTTGATTAAACATAAATGTGGAAAGGAATTGACCAGACTGCACATGAACTATATATATTGGGTTGTGGACCATGAGGATAGTAAGTGGTATCTCTGTCTTTGTATTTTTTTTTGGGGAATATTTTTTTTCAAATTAACCTGCATTATTGCTTTTCGATTTTTTCTCTTCATTATGATCATTCTACTAACCACTGTTTACTAATGTTATCAATATCTAATTATAATTAGGAGACAGATTTACATAAGTTTGATAACTTGTTTCTGAATCCCATTGAACATTGTTTATTTAAATTGTATGTTGAAATTTCATAAAATAAATATTGTTTAAACTAAGTCAATTTCTCGGACCAGTTAGTATCATATAGCTACACTCTTCATCTAGAAATTATGCTATAATTTCCTGACAATGATATGTCATTCTTGACATAGATCAAGCTCTTTTCTTTTTCTGATCAGTATGAAAAGAAAGCTTGGACAGTGATGGTCAACAATTTCACCCACCGCCGTTCACATCAAACCAACAAAAAAAGACCATGAGGTGGAGAAAGGATAGAAACATAGATATATTCTGCTTGATTGGTTGGTTTCAGTTATATTGTGGTGGTCAGTTTTATTGGAGGAGGAAACCGGAGTACCGGAGAAAACCACTGACCTGTTGCAAGTCACTGACAAACTTTATCACATAACTTTTATATAGATGTAGAAGGCTTAATATGAGAAACACTGTTTTGTCAAGTTTTCATAATAATGACTAAATAAGATTTCAAATGTGGGTGTTTAAGTCAAGTTCATGTTTTGTTGATTTTTTTGAGTATTTTTATATTTCAGTTTTTCTTCATGATATTTTTTTTTCATTAATAAACATTTCTAGCCCCGTTCTTCCTATTTTCAAAATTAGTAGAGAAATTATTTTATTGGATTCCATTCCTAAATAAAAATTGAGTTTTCTTTTTGACTACATATAATTTAGTCCACTTTCTCTCTCTCTCTCTCTCCCTCTTTTCTCTCTTCATTATTTCTACCAACTCTCATTCTATGTACAACTACATGTATAATATTGTTATCTAATTTTTGGAAGACCCTCCTTTGTATATTACAACATGACTGATAAGTACAACATTGTATGGTGATGGGACATGTTCTGTATTTATCTCAGGATCCAAAGTACTACATCAGATATTATATACCATAGTCCAGTCATTAATGCTATCAGTCAAGGTACCCTGTCAACTACATACTAAAAACTTGTCCTATCAGGATGACATATGGTCTGTCATTGCTTGTACTCAATTAAATCAAAATTCTAGAATTAGTTCATTACATTCATGACAAATTTGAAAAAAAAATGTTAAAAAAAACCTTGAAGACATGGATGAATGTAAATATTTTTTTCCATCGGTTTTTTTTTGGGTGAGAATCTTAAGTTCAATGTACTGTGGAATTATTTATACATGTACATGTACCAAACTGACATGGCAGAATTGCAATGCATTTTTTTTAACCAGAATTGTAATGCACTATTTTTTTTATCAGAATTGTAATGCATTTTTTAACCAGAATTGTAATGCAATTTTTTTAATCAGCATTGTAATGCATTTTTTTTTATCTAGAATTGTAATGCACTTTTTTTTCACCAGAATTGTAATGCAATTTTTTAACCAGAATTGTAATGCAATTTTTTTTAACCAGCATTGTAATGCAATTTTTGTTTAACCAGAATAAAGAATTATGGTATAAGGACTTTTTGCTATCTTCCACAGGGAAACAAGTTTTTCAAAAGATAAAATTGTAAATTGATGATGCATGTGTATTGTAATTTTCTTATCTGTGATTGTGAGTGGACTTGAGAATAAAAAAAACTAGTTTGAATGCTATAATTTTGGGCTGATCTTGAAAGGTTTATGTCTTCAAACAAGGATTTATACTATATAAATCCTTGCTTCAAACAATGTATTCAAGAGATAACCCAATAAAATTTCACTCAAAAATTAAATATTATATTGCCTCAATAAATATGTATATAATAATTGATTAGAGGTGGGATTTTCCCTCGTGATTTGAAAATATGAAAATAATTGAAAACTAAGTATCACTGTTTGTCAATATCATTACTTTCAGTTTAGAAAATAAAGATGTTGCTTAAAAAAATGCTGTTTCAATGGTGACAATCATTTTTTTTTTAATTTCTTTTCAAAATTGTCAAACTTGAAATTTTTGGGAACATTTTACATGTATAATTTTCCATAGGAAAGACATTTTTAATAAAAGGGTAAGGTAGTTTTATAATTTCTTTTTTGCGAAATCCATTACATTTATAAAAAAAAACAAAAAAACAAAAAAACTTCATTTGAACCCAAACATTTCAATGATTTATAAAAATGAAACTTTTTTTTCAATATTGTGCATTCTTTGAAGTTTCCTTTACAGGCAGTTACTGATCAATTTCTTTAATGGGAAAGGATTTAACCTTTCTTTTTTTATAAGACATCACTCCATACTTTTTAACTCTTGTTTTCTTGGTTGTTATTTCATTTTAGAATTTCAATTGTTGTAGACTGTAGTAGTAGTATAACAAGGTTGATGAATTGTAACATATGTAGTATAGAGTTTATTGTCTAATACCACTTCATTAGCTACATCTGTCTTTATATCATTACAATTATACATTTTGTACTGAACATGGCAAGAAGAATTGACTATATACAGGTAAAAATTCTTACTATTGGTGGTGTATCGGCCCACTCACATAATTATTTGTTAAATGATTGGGTCTAATGGTCCTTTATTAAGAAATATTTGGGAGAGAGAGATGGGTGTTGCAGGTGATTCACAAGCTGAATTGTTTTGAAATTTGAAATTCATTGTTAAGATATTAGAAGCCGTTCATAGATATATAAAATATCTATTGAACTGGAGGAAATTCTTCTATGTTTGAAAACAATGCACATTTTCTGTTTTTTTATTGTACTTCCTACAGATGTTGTTTCCTTAAAAATAAGACAACATTCTGTCTTTGTCCTTTTTAAAGGATTTTTTATTGCATTCTCAACTGTAATTAAATAATTCAGTTGTTTATGTAATAAAGTCTTTCCTTTTTTTTTTGCAATTTTTGCAGTTTTTCTAAAACAACCTGTTTGATATCAAAAACCCAAAAAGCACAGATATTTTGTAATGTGAAGATTTTTATTAGGTATTTTGGCCATGTGTCATGTAAATGATGTTTCTCAGTGATTTGTTTAAGAAGAATTTGTTGGTGTAAAGGATGAAGTAAATGATATCTATAGGTAGATTTTCACCTGGATTTTTTTTCACATAATTATCTTTGGTACCTGCCCAAAGTTCAAAGACTATAAACTAGCTGGCAGGTAAATATCTGTTATCTGTCGGGACAGTCTCTTGGAGTTTTGACTTTGATATATTGTTATCTGTGACCAGGCATCAATTACCCATACAAGGTACAAACATTTTTTTTACCTGTGATTCCACCTCTTGTTTTGATTTCTACCTGTCAGACCTGTTAGCAGGACATGGACGATAATTGGACAATAAGTAATGAGATAATACCAAAGATATCTATCTTGAGAGAGAACAGTGTGTCTTGTATTTTAATATTTGTGAATGAATTGAGTGAATGACCTTCTATACATTTGGTTTATATCATAATGAAACAGGGCTGTGGAAATTCACTTCTAATTAGATTATCAAAGTGACAATTGGTTTTAATTAATGAAGAGGGAGAATATGTTAATTAATGCAATTAGCTAAAGGAATTAAATAAGATAATAGATTGGGACAGATTAGTTTTTGTATTCTTGATTGGAAATTTGGAGAAAATAGTGAGAGAAAAAAAAAAAGGATTCGTTTTAGATTTTAATAATCCATTTAATCCGAGGGTGGTATAATATACATTTTACAGACTTGGAAATTTTTATTGTTTTCAAATTGCCAGTACCAGATGCATAGGAATATTGACTTCATAGGAAAAATTGTATAAAAACTGTTTTTGGAGGGAGACATCAAAAACTTAAATTCTTCAATAAAAGGAACAATGTACTAAAAAGTTGCTTTATGATTTTGTGTAGTTATAGATGTTACGATTTTAATCCTAAAGTTTGTCACACACAAAAAACAAAAGTAATATAAAACGTCTTTTTAAGATATTCAAGACCCTAAAAGGTTGCAGTTTTTAATTTCATTCCAGTGGAATTGATTAACAAAGATAAAATATTGTGTGAGTGACATTTAACTTCAAATAAAACATTTTCTATACGATGTTATGAAGATCAGGGAACTAGTTCGGCGGCAGAAACTTAGATTGTTGAATTTGATAATTTAAGATTTTAACCTGGGGACAATAGATTCTATTTATCAACGGAGTGTTTGGCACAGTCGTTCCTTGTTTAAATTGAAAGAAGTTCCATTGTCGTATAGGTGCTATAGACCAAGTGCATAGAGTGGTAAATTGTTTATTGGCCAAACAGCAATTCTCTCTACCTGAGAATATCAGGCAACAAACTTCTCCAATTTCTATAAATAACTGCTCAGGTAAAGCCAGCCCTCACGGCACCTATTCATAAATTGTCATTACTTTCTGAGACAGTTTATTATACACCTGGAATACAGCATCTATTGGCTGACAAATTTTTACCTGGTATCGGAATCACGTTTTAAGGGATCGGCAAATAAGACAAGGTTCCATATTGATGATTTGTGTTTAGCAGACGACACTTCATTGTTTGTTACCTGTGACAGAAAAACTTTTAAAACTTTTTCACATGATAATATGGTAAGTTGATTTTTAAAACTATTTTTTGTGTTTTAATATTAAAAAACGTATTTGGAAATTTTTGATATATTTCTACAAAAAAATTGATTTTTTTTTCATATAAATGGGTGTAGAATTTAATAAACCACAACTAGATTGTTTGTGAAACTTTGTAAAGTATTTATTTAATATCAGACAAAGTTCCACCTGAGCGGACTTAATGCCATAGACTCCCATTGAACTGGGACATTAGAAAAGGAAATTATATTGTTTGGCCAGGTAGAAATCTCGCTGTCTTTAAAAAGCCTCAGGTACTAAGCAGATTTGATTCCATTCAATTCAGCACTGTTTGACTATTGATGAGTTTAAAGTCCTCATGTGTCCAGGAATGTATCCGCCCCCTTCCTAATCATATCAGCAGATTTCCCAAGCTCTTACCATTTTACCTGTGGACTGCCTATTAAGTTTGACTATAAAAAGTTTTTGAAGTTCTACTAATGGAATACATACAGGTATAGTGTTTTTATATTAATATTCCATTATTGAATAGATTTTATGATTTTGAAAATTTTGATATAGCATTTAAATTGACTTTAATCTCAAAAAGGTGATGGAGTTTTAAATTTAAATGGAAGTAAATTTCTGTTTTTTTTTATTATATAAAAATTTCATTATGATTGTTTGGTTCTAGAAATATATATATTTTCATAATAAGATAGGTACAATATGTTTTTTGAAAAACATGTTTTCAATCCTTTTAAAAAATGAACCCATATGACGAATATGGTTTACGATGTGGTTGACAACAAAAGACGTTGACATTTTGGGATTAAACTTTAAAAGTTCCTGTTTAGGTGACTCATAAAACATAATAATTCCTTTATATACCTGTTGGCAGAGAAAAACAATTGTCAGTGACTGCTGTTACAGAGAAATACTTATTAGAAAGTGAACACTTCACCGATTCTGTAAACTTTCTTTACTGTGTAAAATTTTGTTTTTGTAAATTCATCAAAAAGTCACAAAACTCCATATTTGGTGGAAATTATTTTGACAAAACTTAGACCTTATCACACAATTCTCTTCAGTAAAATACTGATACATGCATTATCATTCATCTTTCTCAAAATACTACTTTTACCAGTAATTTAAAAAAAAGTGGATGCAAGTGTACTTATGACAGATTTTTTTTTCAGCAGACAACAATTTCATTGTCACATGACTACAGGTAGAATGGCAAAACAAATCAAATTACATAATTTAATCTATTATTCACATAATGAAAAACAGGGAATATGTCTTTAATTACTTGTAGATAAATAAATACCAGTGGATTATACTTCTTATCTATTGTCAGACAGAATTTTAATTCCTTAGACAGTGTGTAAATGTATTATGGGGATATCTATAGCTATTCAAGTCTTTGTAATTATAAGGGTTCTCAAAGAATGGATCATAGCAAGATAACATTTCTAGATATTAATATAATTCCTCTTTATTTATTTATTTATTTATTTTGTCATTTAAAAAAAATTAACATTTGTGGAACAATTTATTGGCTGATCTTATATATGCAGAGATATAAGTTTTCATATGATCAGCAGATTTCCTCATATTTTAAATTAAAATAACTATTTGGAAATATAAATGTTTCAAACTTTGTCCAAGCAGGTAGTAAATGAGAGTATTTGGACAATGTATAAGGAAGGGGGTCCTCTTTTTTCATCAGTGAGCAGCTTCATCTCTGGATATTGAACATGAAGATCTGTCTTTCAGAGCACTTGGTCTCAATTCTTTGTTTTTTGTTGGAGTAACTTGTCCCAGCTGCAGACTTTTTATTTTGCTTCTTGTTTTGTTGAATATTCATGATTTTAACATTGTCACTGCTATTTACTCCACAATGTCTTCTGACTTGAGTTCTCTGTATTCCTCTTCTTATCTTCTGATGACAAAATACTGCATTGTGAATTTTAAACCTAGACTTACTGAACTTTTGCACTGTAAGCTCATTTAAATCAAATTTATTACACACATTTTTTTTTAATACCTCTTGTTTTACTGTTTGTAAGATTTATTATTTTGCATCATTTTTGATAAAAATAGTTTTCTGTGGTTACACCACAATGTTATTTCCTTAGGAAAATTATGGGTTTTTATATCAAATTATGATGCAAAATAACATTTATTGAACATTGATCATTAGTGGTAACCAGTATTTGAATAAAAAAGTGCAGAAAAATAAGTGATCAGGATTCTATGCCAAAGTATTTTATATGGAAATTCTAAATAAGTTCTTAGCTAATTGCATATAAAGTTGAAAATATTGGGTTTTTTCCAATATTAATCTGAAAATTAAATCTTATAAAAGAGTCATTGATAAGAATTTGGGGAGGTTTAATTTTGGTTCATCAGAGATTACGCTTGTTCAATTTTTCACGGCTTTTGGCACTGTATAAAATTAGCTTATTTAATGATGCTCACTCAGGCATAGAAACCATGGTACCTATCATTAATATAAACCTATTATTACTATCCCCTGAAACTTTCTCACAGAGTCACTCTGTATGGCTGTGTCTCCAATTACATCGTCTGACAACCCCGCTGTATATCAATCTAAATTACCTTTAAAGTCACATGATGGTTGGCCGCACCGAATACCTGTGTACATGACGATGAATTCTAACAATTATAACTTTCTCCTTTGTCTGACAAGGAACGTATTCAAAGTGCCCAAATAATGGAATAAATCATGTTTGAACAACTTTTCATGAATTTATTTTATCCATTAATAATAAAATCCTGGTACTTTATAGGTGTTGTAAACTATCCGACAGGTATATTGGGTTCTTTGTTATACAGGTGTGCAAATTTTCATTTACCTTTCTACAAAAAAAAAATCACTTTGAAGTAATCTAATACAATGTATGTTAAAATTCTGTGTGCACCAGATAATGTTATACTGCTGCAGCTGATGCTGAATAATTGAATTAGAGTTATCTCCCCTATTTTTTTTAATGGATGATTATTCTAAACCAATTTTTTGTTGTTCTGTTTTGAAAGATAATTTGACATTTTCCTGTAGAAATGATATTTTTTACAAAGCTACATCCTATTTATTACCTAATCATTATTTTCCTTTATAAAAATGATACAGGACAGATGTCACGAAAATTTATAATAATGACAGTGCAGAAATTTTTTTTATTGAAGAGTTCTCTTAGTTGAACTATCTATAGAATCCCAATTTAAATACACTTATATGGTTCAGAATCCTTAATTTGTATATACATGTATATATATATATATATATATATGGATAATTTCTTATATATGCAAATCTGTTTACAATTTTTACTGTGACAATTTATTCAAATTTGATATATATTTATATAGATTCTTTTACAACATCTCATTTCTGAAATTGAATATACGTAGAAATTTCCTCATAAACTTATTATTGTATTAAGTGCTGTATAAAATTTGACACTTGAATTCAAGCCAATTGAATGCTCCCTTAGTAGTGCCACAAGTCATAATCATTAATTTTCGTGATATAAAGAATTGCTGTTTCATTTTCTGCGACTTTTGTGAATCACTCAAGTGTATCAGGAGACTAACAGGAAAACATTGTTTCTGAGTCACGTCGTTTTGAAATATGTTGTCTTCGACCTGTATCCGTTCAGATTATTCTCAAGTAGGCGTCTTGTCTTGAGAGTCCGGCTTGTGGTTTTTGAACCTTTTACACAGTTTGACAAGCTTTACAAGGTCTTATGTCATTGAAAGCTTGCCAAGAATAGCTCATCCTCTAGTTACAAAAAAAACACTGATCATAATATGTAGTTATTTATTTTGGTTGACAGTCATGAGAAACTTTTCAGGATTTTTGCATTATGCAGTTTAATTTGCAAGATGAAGTCTGCCGATGGAAGGTATTGGAATTCATTCGTATTCTTATATTATTGCATGATAAAACATATTGGAAAATACAAGGATTTTGAAGAATTTAGAAGGGGAGGGGGGAGAACAAGGAGAGGATTGAGTTTAGGAGCATGTGCTTGAGATCTATAAATAAATAATTAATGATAAAAAGGAAAAAGTGGGAGTGGAGGCAGGATTTAGTCTAAGAGCTTGAACTTGAGATAGATCCTTTTAACAAGAATTAATGAAAACTCCATGTTCAGTCAAAAGTAAATAATATTTTTAAAGCCATTTCCTGTACTTTTGAACAAACTGTATATGCCACAGACTATTCCTTCATTAAAAATTGTTTGAATTTAATTTATTTACATGTATATCTTTTTTTTTTAATAATAGAAGGTTAGTAAGTAAGTAAGAAAGTTAGAAATTCCAAAATTAGGTAGGTTTGGCATGGAAAAATAATTATCAGTCTTTGAAACTAATCTATCAATAGCAGGCTCAGCTGGTGACGTTTTTGATACTGTAGATTATAGACTATAGGCAGGTGACAACAAAGTTTTAATGGATGAGGCAGTGTGTGTGTGCAAGATTTCAGATCTTCCTTATAAGACAGGTGTTTGAAATTTTTGTCATGAATTTTCAAGATTAGACCAAAGCCTTTAGTGTAAAGATATGAGTAGGGGTGATAAATTGTGATACATTGTACGGGGTACATGCCAGTTTCCATTTGTTTTCTGTGAAAAGTCTTGCAACAAGTTAGGATGGCCTAATTTGGAAACAGCTGTTCTATTTGTTTTGGGGAGAAATTATTGTAATGAGGATCCATTGTTCTGTAAGTTTGAAAATGCATGTCTTTAAGAGAAAATGGAGCAATTTTAAAAGGTTGATTATTTATTAAACATCAATAACTGTACTCTACTAATCTTAAATTTTGTTATAATTTTGTTGGATTTGATTTTTAATAAAAAATATTGGAAAATTTTGTCTATTACCAATATACAATGTAGATGCAAATGATATCTTGATTAAACATACTTTTGTAGTTTTGTAGGGAGTGGTTTATCTGATATCTCCACAAAACTTCTTTTATTTTAATGACTGACTCGAGAGAAAAAATAAGTATATATTTTAACACTGTTAAGATTCCTTTGATAAAGATGTAGACCCTCAGGGAGCCATTGGATTTGTCATCTTCACAAATGAGGTAAAAAAAAAAACATATTTCAAAGATGACTCCAAAATATATATAACCAAATTATGAAGAAAAAAAAGATGGATGAAAATTGTTATGTGGCATGAACATGTTAATTAAGTTGAAGGTGTCAACGTCTTTTTGATTGATAAAGGTAGTACATTTTGATTACAAATTCATTTAGAATTCAGACAGGTAAAAATTTTCACTCGAGAATTATTCTGGACACTTGGAATGCCATTTTAATGTAGCCTACAATTTATTCAAGTCCTGACAATGCATATTCATAAAAATCTTTTAATGAAAAGTCTTAAATATTTGAGCACTTCAAAAGAAATACTTAAGGTTTGGGATCCAAAAATCCACACAAAAACTTCAAAGAAATACTTAAATGTAGATTTGCTTGAGAATAGTTGTGTCTGAGTGACGAAAGTTGTCTGAGAGGCAATTGTAACTAAGTAGTGTGTGACTTCCTTTTATGGTCTGGTGAAGAAAAAAAAATTGTGAATTTTACGATTCGGGGAACTCTTCAATCAATCATTTTCATTTTTAAAAACAACATAAAAATTTCATTATTTTTCAATTATGTGACAAGGATATGGTACCACGATGGAACTGACATTCCTTCATAATGGAACATCCTTATTAACTTCCGAAAATAGCAAAAGCAATTTAAATTTAAAGGTACATTAACTTTAATTTTCATATTTTTGGTCCAAATAAACAAATACCGTAAAATGATTTTTTTTGTTCCCGTGGCGATGTTGAAACCTGATCGTTTTGTCAAGTTTGAGATTCCAAGTTATAATGTCTTCTGTCATGCTCCAGATGTTTAGTATTCATTAAGATGAAATGCAGGATATATTTTACCTGGGAGTCAGTTACCTGTACGTTTTTAACAAAACCAACCAAATTTGGCAGAGTAGTATAGGTATAAATAGCCTGAGGTTTAGACACTTTATTGCATAGACATATTCCATATGTTTTATCTTTCTGATACTAATGGTACAGAATATATTGAGGAACTGGGGAGGGGCTCCATATTTTTATGTAGACATTAAATATTTTCTTATGAATAATTTAATGAAGCAAAGTTATTTTAATTAGAAAAAGGAAGTGTTCTTTTTTTTAAATACATTTTATTTGATAACATAATTCCTTGATTTATGATAAGTATGAATTTATATATAGTGTACTCCCCCCTCTATTCCCTCTATAAATAACACTTGGATCCAACTTTGTCAAACATGCATTTTAAGTTGAAGAATTGTTCCATAAATAAAATTAATATACTGATATGAGACATTTATTTGATATAATATTCCATTGTTCCCCAGTGCCATTTTTATGACAGACAAGTTGTCTGAGTATAAGGGCCTGGAGATTGGTAATAATACCTGAGGCTTCTAGTCAGCTGATTAATGTCTGTTACCTGGATTTTCTTGTTACACCTTAAAATTGTCTTTGTACTTCAAAGACAGATTTACCTGTTAAACATCAAAGATCTTAAAACATAAATGCATCTAGGCATTCTTACCATCTAATTACTTATCAAACTTGTTTACAAAGTGTTTAACATGAATTGAAGTGGTTCAAAGACTTAATGGAAAAACTGAAAGTCAATTAGAGTTATCCCCCTTTAAAAAAAAATTATCTCTAGCTGGCATTTATTTGATATATGACGAAAAAGATTTAAAACATTTCATGATTTTATTATTATTAGAAAAAAAATTAATAAGTGTTGAAATTTTAAATTTAAACCAATTAAAAAGTTAATAATGATTTCATTATAGTATTAAAATTGAATACAGATTCTTTGGAGGATAAATATTATGAGATAAATAAACAAACAAACTTGGGGTAAGATAAGATAATTATGTAGCAAAAATAAACAGAATCAGTTCAAAGTACCATTGGAAAGGGAACCAAATGCACCCAGACTTGATAACAGGATATTACTATGTCCTAGATATTATCACTTAGCACACAGAACTTTGGATCATCTCAGCTCTGAATACTGATAATTTTTGATGAAAAAGTAGTCTAAGTGTACAAGGAATTAAACATTTCCCATAATTTTTGTTGACATCAGCTTTCCTAATGATAGAAATGATTGATACCTTGAGATTAATTAAAATTTGCATTATTTATTTTTTTTTTAGAAACATTTGAATAAAGATAAATTTCCTACATTAAATACATTATATATGCCCAACTTAAAATAAAACTGTTTGTATTTGTAGACATAAAAGCTACCTTTTATTACACTAGTACAGCAGTCCTTCATAAGCCCACACCCCTTCTGCAATAATAAAGAAATGGCCTTATAAGAGAGGTGGCCTCTTTTGAGGGGACTATTTACTAGTATTTAACTATCTCATTGCATCTGAAATTGTGCCTGATAAGGGGATGGCATTTGGCAGGAGGGACATTATGAGAGGGGGGAATACTATGCACATATACCATAACTTCATGTTACTATATTTTTGTTATTTAACATTACATATACTAAGATATTTAGCTTTTACATTTACTTGGGTTACGGTGTTGGATGTAATTTTCATGGTGTCATTTTCTTGTATCTGTAGGACAATTCATTTGGACAATATGATCAACATAAATGGTCACTTATTTTATAACAAAGTGCATGATCATTTAGAGATACATCAATTTAAAATGATTATATTTCTTGAACAATTGAACTATGTTCTTCCTGGAGTTTCTTTATATGTAAATTTGTAGATTGAAGTGTAAAAATACTTCCTGAAGTTTTAAAGAATTTTGAAGAATTTCACTGCACGATTATGTCATATGACTTCCTGGGAGCTCTGATAGGGTTAGGGTTAAGGCTCTGATAGGGTTAGGGTTAAGGTGTTTAATGCCATTTTCAACAATATTTCAACTATATCGTTGTGGTTAGTTTTATTGATGGAGGAAACTGGAGTACCCAAAGAAAACCATGGGTGCTCTGTAGAAGAAGAAAATTTAATTCTTCTAATAGAAAACTTGTACTGATTTCTCACTTCTCCTCTATTTCAGGACATTTGCTCAGACCTCCCCCCCCAAAAAAAAACAAAAAACAAAAAACAAAAACAAACAAACTTAAAAAAAAACAAACAAAATAAGAAAAAAAACAAACAACGTAAACATAACAAAAGCCATCCTCAATCAATATAAAATGCTCAATTCCTTTCAAGCAAATATAATTTTATAATAACAATCCTGGTAAATAAATATCTTCACAAATATTTTGGCATTTTGTGGAAGAATTCTTGGCAACACAATACATTTGTATTAAACTTTGACCCAAAGCCGTCTTACAAAACTGGCATTCCATAAATTAGTGTAGTGCCAGCAGGGAGAGATCAGGTTGACAAGTGACCATTTATGTTGAATGGTCATTCTTCATGGACATGTTTCTCACCTTTGTAAACATATACCTGTAATTACTGTCAAATTTTGTCATACCTGGCTGAATCACAATGGAACTTATTATCCAAAGACTTTTCAAAGTTTTCTTGCTGGTTTTTAATGATTCTTTCTTAATTATGCCTCCCTTTTGAATAGGAATATGCTTTATCATTTAATTAAATCTCATACCATTTTCTTGAATGGAGTTACTGTATTAAATTGATTTTTTTTCACAGAAGAAATAACCCTAATTGGGCAAATTTTAGAATTCTATGCTTTAAATTAGGGGAAGATAACATTTTTCACCTAATTGTTTGGTGTGGGAACCAAAAAATCACTGAACAGACAGTATTTAGAAATGAAAAATTATATATTAATTTATAGTAATGGATCCCTTGTTTCTTCAATTTATAGTAAGAGGAGGGATCCCTTGTTTCTTCAATTTATTGTTAGAGGAGGGATCCCTTGTTTCTTCAATTTATAGTAAGAGGAGGGATCCCCTTGTTTCTTCAATTTATTGTAAGAGGAGGGATCCTTTGTTTCTTCAATTTATTGTAAGAGGAGGGATCCCTTGTTTCCTTCCTCCTTAGTTCTTATTAAAAGTATTGCTATTAAACATTGACTTGTCATCATTTCTGATTTTGATATGATATTAAATAATAAAAAAAAAAACAGTCATTTATTTGTAGAAGATTATGATGATCATTTGTTCTAGTTGACAGACATTCAAACATTAAGTAGATATTAAACAAAATTATCAGGATATATTGTTGTTATTACATGTTTATTTATCACATGATCAAATTTTTATGTCTTGTTTTCCTTAGGTCTGGCCCCAAATAGTTCGTTTACCTAACAATTTCTGTAAAGAATTGAAGCATACAAAAAGAGATAATATTTTAATGATTAAGTCTTTGATATAAAAGATGGAATTACTTTGTGAAAAGGAAATGGCCAACAAGACGGCCCGAGGACAGGTAACAAATGATTCGAGGTTGTTCACATTCTCGTCTTGTTAGTATTACCTGTATTTTGGCCGTTTTACATCAGAATGTCTTTCAATGATAGACATACATTGTTTTAAGGGAATTCACCCCTAATTTGACTCATAAAATTAATAGCATTTTAGAAATGTTTGTTTTCCTTACACAAAAGAGAGGAACAGTGTTTATATCTTATATCTTATAAAGCATTTATTTGTTTTTCTTGTTGACTACAAATTTTTCATGCAGTTAGCATTGATATCAAAATAAAATAAAATTGGGATAACTTTTCTTGGACTTGTTTTATTTTATGTATTAAAATTTTTGAGTCAAAATGAGAATTTAAGCAAGTCAACTACTTTTTCAAAACCATATATATTTTCTTAATTTGCATATATATTATATATTTGATTGAATGGTGCTCTATTGAAAAGTTTATCATTGGTTTTATCAGAAAAAACTCCATTAAAAAGAAGAAAAGAGAGATTGATCACTTAAATCAAATCATAAAAAATATGAAATAAGACAAATTTGAGTGTTATTTTTCTGTGAGGAATTGCAGTGAACTTTAGCATATCATTGCCAGTATGGTAG
>MJUT01023164.1:286485-304291 GCA_002080005.1 Gigantidas platifrons
CAAATAGTTCGTTTACCTAACAATTTCTGTAAAGAATTGAAGCATACAAAAAGAGATAATATTTTAATGATTAAGTCTTTGATATAAAAGATGGAATTACTTTGTGAAAAGGAAATGGCCAACAAGACGGCCCGAGGACAGGTAACAAATGATTCGAGGTTGTTCACATTCTCGTCTTGTTAGTATTACCTGTATTTTGGCCGTTTTACATCAGAATGTCTTTCAATGATAGACATACATTGTTTTAAGGGAATTCACCCCTAATTTGACTCATAAAATTAATAGCATTTTAGAAATGTTTGTTTTCCTTACACAAAAGAGAGGAACAGTGTTTATATCTTATATCTTATAAAGCATTTATTTGTTTTTCTTGTTGACTACAAATTTTTCATGCAGTTAGCATTGATATCAAAATAAAATAAAATTGGGATAACTTTTCTTGGACTTGTTTTATTTTATGTATTAAAATTTTTGAGTCAAAATGAGAATTTAAGCAAGTCAACTACTTTTTCAAAACCATATATATTTTCTTAATTTGCATATATATTATATATTTGATTGAATGGTGCTCTATTGAAAAGTTTATCATTGGTTTTATCAGAAAATACTCCATTAAAAAGAAGAAAAGAGATTGATCACTTAAATCAAATCATAAAAAATATGAAATAAGACAAATTTGAGTGTCATTTTTCTGTGAGGAATTGCAGTGAACTTTAGCATATCATTGCCAGTATGGTAGCCCCCCCCTTTTTGTAAGGTCACCCCTTCTGCAATAAAATGGCCATATAAGAGGGGTGATTTCACTTGAGGGGACAGTTTTCATACAATGTAGTAGTATTATTAAATTGTGGTGAATTTTGGCACATCTCTGCCAGTATGGTAGCCCCCTCCTTTTTTGTAAAGTCACCCCTTCTGTAATGACAAAATGGCCTTATAAGAGGGGTGACCTCTTTTGAGGGGGACAGTTTTCATACAATGTAATAGTATTATTAAATTGCGGTGTGAACTTTGGCACATCTCTGCCAGTATGGTAGCCCTCCCCCCTTTTTGTAAAGTCACCCCTTCTGTAATGACAAAATGGCCTTATAAGAGGGGTGACCTCTTTTGAGGGGGACAGTTTACATACAATGTAGTAGTACTACTATCTCAATGCATCTGAAAACTAACCAGATAAGAAGGTTTGTCATTTGGTGGGAGGGGCCTTATAAGAGGGGGGCTACTATAATGTTTGTGGGTTTTTTTTATGGTAAAACAAAGGTTGGATAAAAAGGGTGTTACCGGTACTTTCTAAGTAAACATAAAATTTTTGCGAGGAAAAAAAACTTTGGCTGGTTAATATTATGTGTATAGAGTATAGGTAGTTATTGTCAATGCTTGATATTGTTATACTATATAACCCTAAAAATAATGTCTTTTTCAGACTTGAAAATCATATGTTTTTCCTCAGTCTGTTGACAATAATGATGTTTTTGCATCAAACAGACTTGTGTTTGTCCTAATATTGGAATATACTGTATAAAATTATTGAAAGGGAATGGTCCAGTTTGAATTTATACATGTATACATATAATTTCAAAATCAATTATATGCAGAAAAATGATTTTTTATTATTATATAAATTCTGCTATATACTGAATGTAAATGTTGCAGCAACAAAAAATTTGATTGATTTTGTTCCTCAAAGAAAACATATTGCATACAAGTCAAACACAAAAGCATTATTCATGTGTGAATATTCACTAATGTTTGTACAGCTAACCCTACTATTTCACATCTACATGTGGACAGAATGGTTGGTTATGGTTGGTTTATGGTGTTTAATGCCACTTTCAACAATATTTCAGTTATGTTGTAGCTGTCAGTTTTATTGGTGGAGGAAACCGGAGTACCCGGAGAAAACCACCAACCTGTCGCAAGTTACTGACAAACTTTATCACATAATGCTGTATCGCCTGAGTGGGATTTGAATTCACAACGTTAGTGGTGATTGGCACTGATTGCACAGGTAATTGTAAATCCAACTACCATACGACCACGACATCCCCTTGGACACAATGTATTGAGATTTATTACTTATATAATATACATTCTATCAAATTTATTCTTTATTTCCAAAACCACAACGGTGATATAATGGTTAAGGTACTCGCCTCAAGTGTGATATATCGTGGGTTTGAGCCTCTCTCTGGTCAGGTACTCGCCTCAAGTGTGATATATCGTGGGTTTGAGCCTCGCTCTGGTCAGGTACTCGCCTCAAGTGTGATATATCGTGGGTGTGAGCCCCGCTCTGGTCAAGCCTAAGAATATGAAATTTGTATTTACTGCTTCTCCAATAAGCATGCAGCTTTAAGAACAAAGAGCAAAGATTAGCTGACTCAGAATCAGAATAATGTGTTCATGTGGAGCAACATGTCTACCCGCAGATTGTTGTTTCAGCTCACGAGCTTAACACTATAAAAATCCAACTTTAGCATGCTGGTCTAATTTTGTACAAAGCAGACATCTTCATCCTCATCTCACCGAAATGTTGTTCTTGCCACGATATAGATGAAAAATTGTTCATTTGGCATTAAACAATAACCACTCAATCACTCACTCATTTTATAGTAAAAATTGAAACTGCTATATTTAAAAATTGACTCATATCATTACCATTGTTATTTAAAAGGTCTCTCTTGTTTTTCCAGGACAACCTGTGCAGTAGCCATAGCAACAAGAGATGTCAGAAGACACCAGTAAAACAGAGGATGATGGAAACGATTTAACATCCCATAGAGGTCGTAGCCGATTTTGTAAACAGTGTAAGTTTCAGTGTACCGATCCAAAAGAATTTCTTGATCATCAGAAATTTGCACATTCACAAGACACTGATCCAGATTTAATACGTTCACTCGGAGGAAGAAGAAGAAAAAGCCAACCAATCAAACGAGGAGAATCACGATCAAATTCTGTTACTGATTTACACATCGAACAAGATATTTCACCAAAAATGGAACAATTCAAAGGTTCAATGAACAATTCAAACGATCAAGAACCTAAAGATGCCAAAATGATGACAGATGAAATGAAACATGAATTCAGAAACATGACTGAAAATATGGATAATTCAATGGATGGACCTATCGGAGATATCGAAGATCTTGCTCATATGAATGGGGATGGCGATTTTGATCGCCATTCAAATTTAAGTCATGAAATGGAGGACGATGAAGGACGTTTGATAATAGCAGAGGAGGATCAAATTCCTGGAAGTATCAAAACACCGACACGTAGCGGTAATATTCAGAATCGTACGTATGTTTGTGGTCAGTGTGACTTTAGCTCCACCAGTGCAAAAACATTTTTACATCATCAGAAAGATGCTCACAGTGTTGACATTACAATATATGAATGCGATATTTGTGAATATGCAACCAAATACAAGCAGAAACTTCCACGTCACAGAAAACTTCATTTCTCTGGAAAAGACAGTATGTTACTTTTGAATGGTTCTGATCTAGATAGCAGTTTTTCTGAGAAAGATAATAAAAGTACTGCAGGAAGTGACGTAATTAAATTAAATGTTCCGATGCACGATGACGATGATGAGGATGATGGTGAGGAGGAGGAGGAAGAGGAGGAACCTCCTGTTTTGATGGTAATTCCAGAGGCTCCACCTGGAGAGAAGAAAAAAAGGAAAACAAGACAAGAAGTTGATCCTGGCAAATATTTTGAAGTTTTTGATGAAGCTGGGATAAAATATGCTTGCTCAAAATGTGGTAATGTTTATAAATGGCGTAAATCTTTAAATAAACATTGGAAAGAAAAACATATTGGAGACATTCCTGATTCAAGCAAACCTCCCCCCGGGTTAGCTAAGCTCAATGCAATCAGTAATATGAAATATCGCTACCCAGTTCCACCATCAGAGAGAGGACGTCTAGCAGCTATGAATCATTCCACTGGGCATTCTGGGTCATCAACACCAGTCATGCATGAAAAGATGGATGAAATGTCTTTAGCACCAGTTGTCATGCCACGATCCATTGGACCATTCATAAGTAATGCTCCCACATTTTATCCACAACCAAAAATGGCACACAATCCACGGACAAGTTCAGATAAGGGATATAGCCCTCAACAAAACAGAAGTATGAACACACAAGACAGATCAGTAGAACGAGACGAGCAACCAATTGATTTTTCTGTCCACAAAGATGTGGATATGAATTTACGTAAACAAATGGACTTCAACAGAAATAGATTGCTATACGAACATCCAATGGAAAAAGAACTATATAAGAAATATCCCGAATTAAAACAAGAACCTCGATGGGGTGACAGTCCAAATGCTGAGGAAATCAATAAAGATAGAGAAGAAAATCCCGTTCTTCAATGTTCAAGATGTGGATTTGTGGCCAAGACCTTAGTTGACTATAGTTCGCACATGACTTTACATTTAAATAAGCGTGCCTTCAAATGTGCCGAATGTCAAGAACATTTTAATGGAGTTGATGATTTGAACAAACATTTTGCTGAAAATCATTCTGAAAAAATTCAGGAACATAAGGAAGCTATTCAGAAAATACCTCATGGACTTCAGCAGACATATCATTTATTGAAAATGCCATTGAATAATATCACAACCCAGGAAATGTCATCCACAACAACCGAACACAAATATCTCAAATGCAACATGTGTCACTTTGTGGCAAAATGGCCGGCAGAACTGCAGAAACATGCCGTTTCACATTCTGAAGAGAGACCTTTTATTTGTATGGTTTGTGGCTCAACATATAAATGGAAGTGGGACTTGGTTAAGCATTTTGAGAAAAGTCACAGTTCACTTCAAAATCCATACAAACGCCGTGAACAAAATACACCAACATCATCATCAAAATCATCGACAAGTATGCCACAATCGTCTTCATCATCTTACGGTGGAATGAACAATGGATTGTACAGCGGAGCTCTTCAGATGTTGTCTAGTACAGCTGCTGCTTTAGTGGACAAGGATCAGTTCAGTAACAAACGATATGCCGACGATTATCTAGACGAAATGCCAAGCAGAAAACAGCGAAGGATGTCAGACACTGAATTACAGTTATTAGAAGACACAAATAATAATTTATCACGTGATGACTACATCATGGCCGGAGCTGTTAATTATCAAACAAATCGTGCCTCTTCCGAACCTCCAAAGAATAATGAATCATTTGGTGAAAACGGGATGATGAGTCATAATCTGCAAAAATCCAACATTTTGAAAGAGATGGAGAACATGATGCCGTCATCAGACGAGTCCAATCAGTCTGGACGAGATCAATTCATCAGAATGAAAGATGGTATGACAATAAAAGATGTAGACGGAACAGAAATTTTACTCCCGTACAAATGTAGACTTTGCGAATACCGTGCGAGATGGCCGTCTGAAATTCAACAACACATGAAAAATCATTCTGATGAAAAACCATATCATTGTCCTAGATGTAGTTACAAGAGCAAGTGGAAGTGGGATGTCGTCAAACATTTGAAAAGATGTGGAGGTGGAACGATCAAAGATGTAATCGACACAACAAAATCGAGAAAGGTACCTCCCCCTAATGTCACTGTAATGCCAGAGGGAGATTTCCATGAAGAAACTCCTCAGCCATTTAAACACTTACAACAACAATCAGAGAGAGATATGCAAGAAAATTCAATGCATAAGAGATTTGTCTATAATGGATTTATACAAAATATGACAGAAAATGAACAAAATGAGAAGATCATAACATATGAATGTCTAGAATGTCCTTTTGTTGGAAATAGTCCTGCCGAACTTAAACGTCACTCCGTTTTGCACTCTGAAAATAAACCGTTCAGCTGCACGGTTTGTGGATACAGCTCCAGATGGAAATGCGACCTCAAAAAGCACATGCGTACATACGGCCATGAGAACAAATTTTTACCACAGATGGAAGGCATGTCACCAATGTTTTTACAAGACAAATTCAAACTGTCACCAGTACACTCTGCAGAAGAAGAGAGACAATTATACAAATGCGACCAATGCCAGTATGCCACATACAAAAAGTTGAGTTATCAAGCACACTTGAAAATGCATGGCACTAACATAAAGCAGGAAACAAATGATAAATTCAAATGTAAGCAATGTAGCTTTAAGGCGCCAGATCTGTCATCATTCCTTCAACACAAGAAAACACATTCCACACCGTCTACCGGTTTATTGCAACATAATGGTCCATCACCACAGCCATATGATCAGTCACCAAATAACAAAACTGAGGATGAAACTGCACCAAATAATGAAGTTTCCAACAGAACTCTTCATCTGAAGCACAGGAGGAAGCCATCACAACCAGTCCAGCAATTCAAATGCTCAAAATGCCATTTTACGTCTTTTTCTAAGTCGAGTATCATGATGCATGAGAACACACACGAAGAGGAGAAAAAAGAGGAAGAGAACAATAGAAGCCAGGACGAAGATCAGTATAGCGACTGTAAAGTAATAGATGAACAAGAATATCAGTTTGAGGCATCAGAAATGAACCAGACACAAGAGAAACCTATAAATTTCTTTGGCGCTTTAGATCTTTCTCGTACATCAACTCCTGTTTCTTCAACGAAACAACAGAGGCCAGTTGTATCAACACCACAATCTCTCTTTCAGACGACTACATCAAGCTCAGCATATCGATTTCCATGTGAATGGTGTCCAGCGAGGTTTCCAAATCTTGCAACACTTTATCAGCATGCTCAGAAAGTTCATCCTAAAGAGTTAAAAGATCAAGAATCAAATGATCCATCAACTCCAACGACCGGTATGAGTCTTCCAACACGTCAACCAATGACGCCATCTAATGTTCCAGAAAATCAACAAATAATGCCACCAAAGCATTCCTTACCACAACTTCAGGCACAGCTACAACAGAATCCAGTATTTAGTAGTATGTTTAAATACCGCCCGATTGAACCAAAACCATCAGTTGCCTCTATTCAAACAGCACCATCCATAGCTTCCATGCCATCAACAGTTTCAGCTTTAACACAGTCACTTCAACAACGGTTCAATGATAATCGTGCACAAAGTGCCGTAGCAATGCAACTTCAACAACAAGCAATGGCCCGTGCTAAGAAGTCAACAAGTCCACAAAAAAGGGGAAGGTCATTCCAGTGTACGAAGTGTTCATTTACTGCTCCTAACGCTGTAACATACCTTCGTCATATCGAAAGACACGGCAGCAACTGTCGTCACACGTGCAGGTTCTGTGACTACAGCATTGATAGGTTGAATTTGCTGTATCAACACATGAAAGGAACACATGGTGATGTTTGGAGAGGAACACCAGAGGAAAAGATACGTCTTACACCCAGTTCAAGGGGAGATGATAAAAGACCATGGATGATGCAGACACATGACCCAGAAAGCTTAAATAGTAGTTTTGATGGATCAGATTATGGACAAGAAATGGATTTGCAGGAACAACTAGAAGAATCTGCTAACCGGGAGATGAAAATTTACAGTACCATGGCTATCAACGGACAAAAACCAATCCTCATTATACGTGGAATGGCTAACTGGAGAGGGATACCAATTCAGCTTTGCATGATCAATAGCCGCAAGAATTATAAATGTCCAAGCTGCTCTTACGTGAGCAGTAATGCAGCTAATACAGGGAATCATGCTCGTCAGCACAACTGTGGAAAAAAATACTCATGCGATATATGTAACTATGGTGCAGACAATCTTAAACTCATACATCATCACAAAGATAGTATACATCCAACAGAACCTATATTTATTGAAAAATACGAAAACACTCCATTTACTGAATATGAAGGGTCAATGGATGAAAATGGTTTCCCAACGGGAAATAAAGGACCAATGATTCTGCCGACTTGTACGAAATGTCCTTTCAAATGTCGAACTGTCAAGAAACTACAAAAACATTTATTATTACACGGAAGTGGCGAAAAGAACAAATGTGAATACTGCGACTATCATGTCCCAACAATGGAAGAACTTCTGCAACATCTTGTCGTACATCGCGAGCCTTACGAACCAAAGTTAGAGTCCTCCGATGAAGAGGATAGTGCAAGGTCAGCAGAACATACAGACAGTCAGATTGAACATCCAGTGTTAACGGAAGAAAAAATAAACAACATTTTGAACAAACTTTCTAACAATGCTGGACAAATTCGTTATAAATGTTCACGCTGTGCATTTACAGCTTACAGAAAGAGTAGTTTGTTTACTCATGCAGAACTTCATCTTAAGCAGCCTCATTTGGGTGACAAGTATGTGCATCGTATGGGTAATGAGGACATATGTAATGAACAAGCTGACAAATACTTCCAAACTGTTATCATTGACCCAAAAGACGAAAAAGGTCTAGATATATTGAAAACTGCAAATACATCAGACTTTTCCGATCACGATATGGATGAGGAAAAAGAGTTCATGGATGAAGGAGAATATATGGATGAAATTGAAACTATGGAAGGAGGTGAATTTGCTGAGGAGGAAATGGTACATGAAGAATTTGGAGGAACAGAGACACCAAATTTTGAACAGAAATCTTTCAACGAAGAAGATTCAGATGATAGTCTTTCAGAAATGGATCCAATTGCTCTTCAACAACAGATGTCTATGAATCTGTCTGGAAAGATTGATGGTCAAAAAGTTCGTTACACCTGTACACAATGTCCATATCGCTGTAATGCCCTACGAAGTTTCAAATGTCATATACATATGCATGGACTAAATAAGAAATATATTTGTGATTACTGCAACTGGAGTGCCGATAGATTGAATCTATTGTATCAGCATCGTAAAGTACATCTCTCTGAAACAGATTTCAACAATGCACCGGAAGACATCGTGTTCCTCAATAGAGACTTTGCATTAGAGAACAATAAACGTAGCAATGACCTTGGGCTTAATAAAAGTGTCACCTCATTGGAGGAGAAAATATTGAGTCGAATGGCAAGTAAAACTCATGATGGGAAGAAGATATTCATATGCAGGCAATGTCCCTTCAGTTGTAGTAATCGTAACAGTTATACATATCATAAAAGCTTACACAAGATTACAGCTAGATTTACATGCAGTGAGTGTTCATTTAGCGTTGATCGTTGGAACTTGTTATCCCAACATATGAAACTTCATAAACGAGATGTAACCGAGTCACCATCAAGCGATGTTGGGGAATATAATAACTATGAACCCACAACTCCTGAATTTGCTCCACAACTTTATTTCAATTCACAAAATTCAATGAACGACAGTGATATAAGTGAAGAAGATGACTACAGAGAATTGAAGTGTGATCGTTGTCCTTATAGTACTCCATCCCAGGAGGACTTAAATAATCACCAACATCAACACAACAAGCGATCGGAAAATAATTGTCCATATTGTGACTTTAGTTGTCAGAAAGAGGAACAGTTGGTTCAACATGTTCAGTGTCATTTTCCCAGTACAAAAATTGACAGTGAAACTTTTAAATCCATAATTGAAAAGCAGGGAAAACATAACGAGAAGCAGTTGAAACCCGAGATACCTGTTGTTAAGAAAATGAAGATGGAAAATGGAGGGGAACCAGACTCTACATCTACTGGTGAAGGACAAAATCATTCCTATGAACAACCAACAGAAACAATTGACCAAAAAGTCAAAATTGAAAAGACATGTACTAAAATTTATGTTTGTCAATATTGTGAACGAGAATTTGAGGGAAAATCATTGCTATTGCAACATGAAAAGCAACATTTAATAGGAAATTAGATTATGTTTTTTTTTAATTCTTTTTTTAAAAATAAGATTTAGATAGACATTTTTATTATTCAATGGAGAAATATAACATTTTATAGCATAACTTTGTTGAAATTGAAAATGTTTATAAATGAAAAGAAAAAGGATTTTTTCACATGTTGTCTTGTATAACATAAAACAAATTTAACGTGTGTTTTTTTTAAAGATTTTTTAGATTTGTTTTTGTTTTTATAAAATCATAACATTTTGAAAAGTCAATTAATATAATATTCGTATTTATTTCAAAATATCATATTTACTTTACAATAATATGCTAGTAAAACTTAAAAACAAATTATTTAATTTTATTTACATGACAAAATGTTAAATTTGTTTCTAATCTAAGGGAGACAACTCTTTAATTTTGTAGAAAAAAAATATGTGACTTGTAGTGCTTTAAAAGTTATTTTTTTCACACAAGGTGCTAATGATAAGGAGACCAAAATTTTTTACTTGAAAGCCAAAATAAAACAATGAATTTAAAGGTGCAATACTGATAATTGTAAGCAGGAACAAAATTAACGTTTTCATTACATTTTTTTCTATTTTTAAATCTCCTAAACAAAGTTTGGAGACTTAGTGTTTTTTGCCACATTTATTATTATTATTATTATTATTTTTTGCCTTCATTGTAAATACATGAACCGAACAGTGCAATTTATTTCATTCCTACATAACATAGTTTTTGTCTTAGAAATCCATTTTTATCACTTTTTTTCGTTGTTGTCAAAATATATTTTCATTTTTTTGTATTAATTAAAAGTCATAACACATACATGTATTATCAAGTACAGTCAATCCTGTATTAAGAGGTCACCTAGGGGACAAAGAAAAAAATAGTCTTTTAAGACAGGTGTCCTCTTACAAGAGGTTCAATTCATATGAAATTTTCTATGACAGCATAAGACAAAGGTGGCCTTTAAATACAGATGACTGCTTAATAGAGGTGGCCACATGGGCAGGTTTAACTCTAGTGTATAATTAGTTTGTTTTAGGGCTTAACATTCCAAAGTTGTTTGATACAGTGGGAAATCTTTTTTTTATATATATGAAAATTTGTGTCTTAAATAAAAATATTATTTATTTACTTAAATTTAAATTACTACAACCACGATATAGCTGAAATACTGCTAAAGTTGGCATTAAACACCAATCAATCAATCAATCAATGAATACTACAATAGCATAATAAAAGAAAATGGTAAGTAAATAACAAGACAATTTTTTCAATGTCTTCCCAATTTTTTCATACATGTACTTTACAATTGTTATATAAAAT
Source organism: Gigantidas platifrons (assembly GCA_002080005.1). Taxonomy (NCBI): domain Eukaryota; kingdom Metazoa; phylum Mollusca; class Bivalvia; order Mytilida; family Modiolidae; genus Gigantidas; species Gigantidas platifrons. The sequence continues at coordinate 297,561 of MJUT01023164.1, forward strand.
ATTTGTTACTTTTTAACATTTTATAAAAATGTTGAGATTTTTTTTTTCATTTTATATAAAATGATGCAAACCCAAACATTCCAAGTATTAACTGAAACACTGTATTACAATAATGATATTTTTTTTTGTGTCCTCCGTATATTAAGAATAGTCTTCCATTCTAAATGATTTTATGCAACTTTTACCAAAAACAGCAACAGATAAATAATACTTTATAAAACTTTTATATAAACATTTTGTTAATTAATTATCAATTTATTGATTATATATACCCATATGTTTGTACATAATATAGATCTAATATTAGAAGTTATGCCAGGTTTCATAAACAACGATTGTTTTTTCTAGTTGTTAACAACAAATCAGTGCGTCTTCCATATTGTGTTTTTATTATTATATACTATATATTGGCATTCATACCTATGTGCCTTATACAATTTGTACATAACAAATCATTTTTTTATATCTTTATTCTACATATTTCATGTGTGCCTGAGAACAAAAACAACTGGGGTTCAATTGTGTAGAATGCAGTTGTGTGTAATTCATTCCATTTTAAAATACCTAGTACACAACACATTATATACATGTACATGCACAATTTGTGTAAAAATGATGTTACAAATGATATGTGTGTGTGTGTGGAGTTGTTAATTGACAAAAGTGGGCTTAGTTATATTTATTATAATGTTATAAATGCACATTAAGAAATCTTTGTATTATAATAATAACACTTTTCTATGAAAAGTCTTGACAAATATAACTGTAGATTGAAGAGTCAAACATTATTTTTTTATCTACAAGTAACTGTACTTGTCCAGGAATTTCAAATTAAAACTTGAAGACTGTCAAGCTGTTCATTAATTTGTAGATCTTGCCATGTTGAGTTACGGGGAGATAATCAAATACAAAACTGTCAAGTGTTCAGTTCAGTTCATTAATTTTGTAGATCTTGCCATGTTCAGTTAAGGGGAGATAATCAGATACAAACCCATTGTTGTTGTTTTGATAAGAAATTTCTTGTTGTGCATTTTTAATTGGGTGATAATTACCTCAGAGTATATGTACGGTAGATAGATAGTTTTATAATCTATTATTATGGCCACTAGGCCAAGGTCACTGATGATATGGTGCTATGTTACATAGAAAACTGCCTTTAATATCACTGCTGGAAATGTTGTATTGCACACATGGTCTAGGGGGGATAACTCTTAGTAGAAAAAACAATTATAATAGTTGGGTAAAAAAAAATTTTGTCTCATCAGAAAAATAAAGAAAACAATAAAAGATATCAAAGAAATATTGCTTGATCATACCATCAATAATATTAGTTTCTTTTTAATATTTCAAATAAAAAATGTTTACATGGAAAAATAAAAATACATTTTAGATATTTGTTAAGACATTAAAAAATATGTGTACTATACAACATTGTATGTAAAAAAATGCTTTTCATCAACTCATCCAGAATAGGTGCTAAAATATTAAATTCATGAAATTGTGAACTTGAAGGGGCAGTTTATAATATTGCACATAATTCCAGGGCAATTTGAAAAATATACTCTTGTTTTGTAATACATTTATTTACAAAAAAAGTCACAAATTGTGTTGTATTCAAATTATAGGAGCAAATTAAAATGTTGAATTTTGTTTATTTTTTTTTTCATTGACAAGGCGTCAATCTTTAATAATTTAAATAATTTAGAAATTAAAAATAATAAATGTAAATAGTAATCTTGAATTTCATCATACTAATTTATATTATATCCTTTTAATATGAAGAAATTTTATTCAATAATTTTCAAGAAAAAAACATTGTTTTTTTTGTCTTTTTCTTTTGTTCATGTCTATTTGGTATGATAAATAGTTACCTTGAACAAATATTTGATTTATAAAGTGAGATCATATATTATCGTAATCTTACATTTTTATTATTATTAGCATAATTTGTATTTAAAAATAGTAAAGACACTACATGTATTTAAAAACTTTTTTGTATAAAATGTTATAATTTTAAATCTTAAATATACTTTAACAAAAGGGGACAATATAGTCGTTAATTAAGGGTATCCATATTATCATTAGATTGCTTAATAATGTAAGAAAAAAAATAAAAATGAATCAACAATGAATCATAGTTGTTATTTGTATCATGACAGGCCGTACTGGTTGTGATTGTATGTTAGTTAACCGTATCAGTGGCGTAATGGTTAGCGTACTCGCCTCAAGTGCGGTAGATCGTGGGTTCGAGGCCCGGTCATGTTAAACCAAAGACTATAAAATTGGTATTTGTTGCTTTTCCGTTAAGCATGCAGCATTAAGGAGAAAGAGCAAAGACTGGTTGACTCAGAATCAGAATAATGTGTCCGAGTGGAGCGACATGTCTATCCACGGACTGTTGTTTCAGTGAGCCTAGGACTATAAAAATCCAACTCAGCATGTTGGTCTAGAACAAAGCGGACCTCATCATCATCTCATTGAAAATTAACTTGTTCTCGCTATGATATAGTTGAAAAATTGCAGAGTTTGCGTTAAACAACAATCACTCACTCACTCACTCGTATGTTAGTTGGATTTACAACTACCTGTGCAAACAGTGCCTATCTCCAATTAAGTTGCAAGTTCAAAACCCATTCATGGCATTGTGTATTATGTGATAAAGTTTTCAGTGACTTGTCTGTCGGTGGTTTTCTCCGGGTACCCCGGTTTCCTCCACCAATAAAACTGTCCTCCACGATATAACTGAAATATTGTTGAAAGTGGCATTAAACACCATGTACCTGAACTGATCTATATATCACACCTTTATTTTTAAGAAAAGGAAAAAAAGCATGACCCTTGACCCTTTATCGTAAGAATTAATGGTCTACAGCCAGTGGATTTATGAGTATTCTTTGACCCTCCTGTTGTACTGTATTTTTGTATTATTATTATTTTTGTGATAAAATGTGGTTTTTGGGGTTTGTAATAATTTGGACTTTGAGGTGTACCAGGGGGCAGTGGTTTGTTTTGGATTTTGAGGGTTACCAGGAGGCAGTGGTTTGTTTTGGACTTTGAGGGTTACCAGGAGGCATTGGTTTGTTTGGACTTTGAGGGTTACCAGGAGGCAGTAGTTTCTTTTGAACTTTGAGGTGTACCAGGAGGCAGTGGTTTGTTTTGGACTTTGAGGTGTACCAGGAGGCAGTGGTTTGTTTTGGACTTTGAGGGTTACCAGGAGGCAGTAGTTTCTTCTGAACTTTGAGGTGTACCAGGAGGCAGTGGTTTGTTTTGGACTTTGAGGTGTACCAGGAGGCAGTGGTTTGTTTTGGACTTTGAGGGTTACCAGAAGGCAGTGGTTTGATTTATACTTTGAGGGTTACCAGGAGGCAGTGGTTTGTTTTGGACTTTGAGGGTAACCCATTACCAGGAGGCAGTGGTTTGTTTTAGACTTTGATGGTTACCAGGAGGTAGTGGTTTGTTTTGGACTTTGAGGTGTACCAGGAGGGAGTGGTTTGTTTTGGACTTTGAGATGTACCAAGAGGGAGTGATATGTTTTAGACTTTGAGGGTTACCAAGAGGGAGTGGTTTGTTTTGGACTTTGAGGGCTACCAGGAGGCAGTGGTTTGTTTTGGACTTTGAGGGTAACCCATTACCAGGAGGCAGTGATTTGTTTTAGACTGAGGGTTACCAGGAGGGAGTGGTTTGTTTTGGACTTTGAGGTGTACCAGGAGGGAGTGATTTGTATTAGACTTTGAGGGTTACCAGGAGACAGTGGTTTGTTTTGGATTTTGAGGGTTACCAGGAGGCAGTGGTTTGTTTTAGACTTTGAGGTGTACCAAGAAGGAGTGATATGTTTTAGACTTTGAGGGTTACCAAGAGGGAGTGGTTTGTTTTGGACTTTGAAGTGTACCAGGAGGGAGTGATATGTTTTAGACTTTGAGGGTTACCAGGAGGCAGTGGTTTGTTTTAGATTTTGAGGGTTACCAGGAGGAAGTGGTTTGTTTTGGACTTTGAGGGCGACCAGGAGGTGGTGGTTTGTTTTAGACTGAGGGTTACCAAGAGGGAGTGGTTTGTTTTGGACTTTGAGGTGAACCAGGAGGGAGTGATTTGTATTAGACTTTGAGGGTTACCAAGAGGAAGTTATATGTTTTAGACTTTGAGGGTTACCAAGAGGGAGTGGTTTGTTTTGGACTTTGAGGTGTACCAGGAGGTAGTGATATGTTTTAGACTTTGAGGGTTACCAAGAGGGATTGGTTTGTTTTGGACTTTGAGGTGTACCAAGAGGTAGTGGTTTGTTTTGGACTTTGAGGTGTACCAGGAGGGAGTGATTTGTATTAGACTTTGAGGGTTACCAAGAGGGAGGATTTGGATTTTGAGGTTTTCCAGGAAGGAGTGATATGTTTTGGACTTTGAGGTGTACCAGGAGGTGGTGATTTGTTTTAGACTTTGAGGGTTACCAGGAGGCAGTGGTTTGTTTTTGACTTTGAGGGTTACCAGGAGGGAGCAATTTGTTTTTGACTTTGAGGGTTACCAGGAGGGATTGATTTGTTTTAGACTTTGAGGGTTACTAGGAGGGAGTGATTTGTTTTCTACTTGGAGGGAGTGGTTTGTTTTAGACTTTGAGGTGTACCAGGAGGGAGTGATTTATTTTTGACTTTGAGGTGTATCAGGAGGGAGTGGTTTGTTTTGGACTTTGAGGTGACCAATGGAGAGTGGTTTGTTTTGAACTTTGAGGTGTACCAGGAGGGAGTGACTTGTTTCAGACTTTGAGGTGTATCAGGAGGGAGTGATTTGTTTTTGACCTTGAGGTGTACCAGGAGGGAGTGATTTGTTTTGGACTTTGAGGTGTACCAGGAGGGAGTGATTTGTTTTAGATTTTGAAGTGTACCAGGAGAGAGTGATATGTTTTGGACTTTGAGGTGACCAATGGGGAGTGGTTTGTTTTGAACTTTGAGGTGTACCAGGAGGGAGTGATTTGTTTCAGACTTTGAGGTGTATCAGGAGGGAGTGATTTGTTTTGGACTTTGAGGTGTTCCAGGAGGGACTGATTTGTTTTGGACTTTGAGGTGTACAAGGAGAGTGATTTGTTTTGGACTTTGGGGTGTACAAGGAGAGAGTGATTTGTTTTAGATTTTGAGGTGTACCAGGAGGGAGTTGTTTTTGACTTTGAGGTGTACCAGGAGGGAGTTGTTTTCGACTTTGAGGTGTACCAGGAGGGAGTGATTGGTTTTGGACTTTGAGGTATATCAGGAGGGAGGGATTTGTATTTGACTTTAAGGTGTATCAGGAGGGAGTGGTTTGTTTTGGACTTTGAGGTGTACAAGGAGAGAGTGATTTGTTTTGGACTTTAAGGTGACCAATGGGGAGTGGTTTGTTTTGAACTTTAAGATGTACAAGGTGGGAGTGATTTGTTTTGGACTTTAAGGTGACCTATGGGGAGTGGTTTGTTTTGAACTTTAAGGTGACCAATGGGGAGTTGTTTGTTTTGGACTTTAAGGTGTACAAGGAAGGAGTGGCTTGTTTTGGACTTTGAGGTGACCCATGGGGAGTGGTTTGTTTTTGTTGTGGTTGATGAAATTGTTGATAATCAATGTTTAAACTTTTTTTTATTACTATGACAACAAAAAATCAAGAACAACACAAATGAACTAGAGGCTCAGATATAATTCTGAACGGGGACCATCTAAAGACCATTTCACCATAGTTTGGGCCCATTTGACCCAATGATTTCAGAGGAGATCATTTTTAAGTGATTTATTGCCAAGTTTTCTATTTTTAGTAATGACGGACATCTTGGCTGGCTTGGTCGTCGGACAGAATTCTGAAAGGGGATCACCTAAAGACCATTCCACCATAGTTTGGGCCCAATTGGCCCGGTAGTTTCAGAGGAGATAATCTTTAAGTGATTTTTTGCTGAATTTTCTATTTTTAGTAACGGTGGCCATCTTGGTTGGCGGCCGGGGTCGTCAGACACAATTCTCAAAGAGGACCATTCCACCATAGTTTGGGCCCAATTGGCCCAGCAGTTCCAGAGGAGATCATTTTTAAGTGATTTTTTGCCAAATTTTCTATTTTTAGTAACGGCGAATATCTTGGTTGGCGGCTGGGGTCGTCGGACACATTTCTCAAAGAGGACCATCTGCAGACCATTCCAACATAGTTTGGGCCCAATGGGCCCAGCAATTTCAGAGAAGATGATTTTTAAGTGATTTTTTGCTGAATTTTCTATTTTTAGTAATGGCAGCCACCTTGGTTGGTGGCCGGGGTCGTCGGACAGAATTCTGAAAGGGGATTACCTAAAGACCATTCCACCATAGTTTGGGCCCAATTGGCCCAGCAGTTTCAGAGGAGATAATTTTTAAGTGATTTTTTGCTGAATTTTCTATTTTTAGTAACGGTGGCCATCTTGGTTGGCAGCCAGGACACAATTCTGAAAGATGACCATCTAAAGACCATTCCACCATAGTTTGGGCTCGATGGGCCCAGCAGTTTCAGAGAAGATGATTTTTAAGTGATTTTTTGCCGAATTTTCTATTTTTAGTAACGGTGGCCATCTTGGTTGGCAGCCAGGGTCGTCGGACACAATTCTGAAAGATGACTATCTAAAGACCATTCCACCATAGTTTGGGCCCAACTGGTCCAGTAGTTTCAGAGGAGATAATTTTGTGAGTGATTTTTTTGCCAAATTTTCTATTTTTAGTAATGGCGGCTATCTTGGTTGGCGGCCGGGGTCGTCGGACACAATTCTCAAA
>MJUT01023164.1:304301-319459 GCA_002080005.1 Gigantidas platifrons
GGGTCGTCGGACAGAATTCTGAAAGGGGATTACCTAAAGACCATTCCACCATAGTTTGGGCCCAATTGGCCCAGCAGTTTCAGAGAAGATAATTTTTAAGTGATTTTTTGCCAAATTTTCTATTTTTAGTAATGGCAGCCATCTTGGTTGGCGGGGGGGATTGTCGGACACAATTCTGAAAGGGGACCATCCAAGGACCATTCCAACAAAGATTGGTTCAAATTGGCCCCGTGTTTTTAGAGGAGTTGATTAAAATGCAAAAAGCCAACGACAGACAGACGCCGGATGCCCAGTGGTAGCAATAGCTCACTTGACCCGAAGGGTCAGGTGAGCTAAAACATGTCTTAGGAGGAATTCATCTTCCTCAGAAATTTGATATATGTCTTAATTATTAGACAGAATAAGATGACAAGTGAAAAATGAGAGTAAGTGATTGTCGTTTAATGCCAAGTGAGCAAATATGTAGGTATATCATGGTGAGAACATGTTACATTGATGAGATGATGATGTTTACTTTGTATCAGACCAACATGCTTCCCCTTAATTGGATTTTACTAGCTCACTAAAACTACAGTCTGTAGGTAGACATGTTGCCCCAATTGGACACATTCTGAGTCAACCATTCTTTGTTCTTACTCTTAAATTGCTGCATGCTTAGTGGAGAAGCAGCAAATACCAATTTTATAGTCTTTCGCTTGACCCAAGCACACACTTTTACTCCACTGATGCAGTTAAGAAGCAATGCAACACATAAAACAAGCTTTGCTCCACAAAGTTTACAATTTTCTTACATTGCAGAATAGCATTAAATTATTAATATATGTCTGTCGGATAAAGATTTTAAAATCCAATAGAAAAAAGTTGGAAGATACGAAAGGGGTAAATCGAAGGACAGACAATACAATGTCTAAAAAAATGGACAATGATCTACAAACACTACACAGAAATCTAAAGATCGAGCAACACGAACCCCACTAAAAACCATAGGTTTCTCTCGTTTTTTTCAGTGTTAAACATTCAACAATATTTCATTTATACATCTATATTGTGGTAATTATATCTGTGACACTGGGAAAAAAACCCACAAAATTGTCACAAGTTATCCCGATTCCGAGTCAACTAGTCTAAGCTCTTACTCCTTATAGCTGTGTGCTTAGCAGAGAATCAGCAAATACAAATTTGAGTCTTTAGTTTAAACCAACCTAGGTCAGAGCCCATGATCTACCATGCCCATGTCTAACACTCTTAACCATTACACCATCAATGTGGTCCTCAATAAACAACTTTAGTTTGAACCAACCTAGGTCAGAGTCCATGATCTACCATGCCCACTTCCAACACTCTTAACCATTACACCATCAATGTGGTCCTCAATAAACAACTTTAGTTTGAACCAACCTAGGTCAGAGCCCATGATCTACCATGTCCATGTCTAACACTCTTAACCATTACACCATCAATGTGGTCCTCAATAAACAAAACAAAACCTGCAGATTATCAGCTTTATAGCTAAAACAACCTGCAGATTACCAGCTTTATAGCTTTCACTTTTAAAGACCAGCACTATCACAATAATGAATGACAACATAAACATGGACAAAGTACAATAACCTTTCAATTAGATTTAAAAAGAAAAAAAAATGCAATAAATCAGCTAGTCTTCAGAGACTTACAATGCACTATTACTGTCAATATGCATTATTATACACAAGAAAGAGCCAATATCTGTAAAGGTCTATTAGAATAGAGTTAGGGTTATGGCATTTAACACCATTTTCAACAATATTTCAGCTATTTTGTGGCAGTCAGTTTTATTGGTGGAGGAAACCGGAGAAATTCAACGATCTGTTGCAAGTCACGGACAAGCTTTATCACATAAAATTGTATTGAGTACACCTCACCATGAGCGGAATTCAAACACACAGTTCTAGTGTTGATAGGCACTGATTGCACAAGTAGTTGTCAATCCAACTACCACGCAATCACAACAATGACAGACCCCTCTATCAGAGTAATGGTTAAAGCTAGTGGACACACATTTGGAAGAATGCTGATAACTACACTTGTCAATGATAAGTTATAAATTGAGTATTTGGATTTATTTCAGTCAGACAAATCTATATTATTTGTAAACAGATCATTTGTTGGATTTGACTAATGAACAGTCAACTATAAAATGCATCTCATTCCCCACTTGTCTGTTTTTACACTTTGAACAGGCAGCATTCAACAGGAAAATTAGCTTCTATCACCGCTACAGTTGTAAGTTTGAATCTCGATTATGGAGAGGTGTACTCATTACAACGTTATGTGATAAAGTTAGTCAGTGACTTGTGGCAGGTCGGTGGTTTTCTTTGGGCACTACGGTTTCCTCTACCAATAAAACTGACCGCCACGATATAGCTGAAATATTGTTGAAAGTGGCATTCAACACCATAATCCTAAACCCTTCAACCAGAATACTAGTATATTACTCCTTTTCAATTTATGAATGGATCAGATGTGGAACTATCAAAAATATTAAATATTTTTCATGTAATCTTACTGATACATTTGTACTGTTATCAATATGTTCCACGTCACAAGAAAATAACAATACATACATGGACACAACTATTTATAGCTGTCCAGTGACCCAAAGGTGAGGTATTGTTATTATATGTTGTCTGTAAACTAATCATTTTAGTCTTTTAATTTGATATCTACAACATTTCCTGCAGCCAAACCCTTTTTTGCTAACAAATTACTGCTCAACTATTTCTTCTTGTTATGATTGTAGCTGAAAAACTGCTTACTTGATGCTAAACAACAATCAGGGGACTTATGACAGGTATTGAACGGAAAATAAATAACTGTGACATACTTCTACAATGAGACAATAATCTCAGTAAATCTGAATTCAGTCAAAATTTATTTTGATATACAATTGTGTTGTAGGGGAGATAATCCAGATATATTTAGTAGGTCTACTAAGGATGGTGATGTCAACTAAATAAGAATTAATTTCTAAAATTATATCGACAAATAAATTGGTGAAAGTCCTGTTGTTTTATTAGCTGACTTGTCAGTTCTTTTGATTATATTGGAGAAACTGAATATACCACCTTCATTTCTCTAAAAGGTACAAATTCAGCTTGTCAAGTGCATGAATGTTCTTACAGTTATAAGATAAGGAACTTAAGATTTAAGGCTTAAGATTTTACCTACATCTACCATAAAAGATTTTCCTTGTGTTCACTTATATATCAATATCCCTTCATTTATGTTTATAATAATTTCTACAATTGATTGACTAAATCTGCTGCTTCATGTCTGAGTTTTGTAAAAATTGGGACTTAAATGTGAATTTCATATTAGGACTTGAATCTGAGTTTTGTATTAGGACTTAAGTCTGAGTTTTGTATTGGTACTTGAGTCTGAGTTTTGTATTAGGTCTTGAGTCTGAGTTTTGTATTAGGTCTTGAGTCTGAGTTTTGTATTAGTACTTAAGTCTGAGTTTTGTAAAAATTATAATTTAAGCCTGAGCTTTGTATTAGGACTAAAGTCTTGAGTTTTGTATTGGGACTTGAGTCTGAGTTTTGTATTAGGTCTTGAGTCTGAGTTTTGTATTAGTACTTAAGTCTGAGTTTTGTATTGGGACTTGAGTCTGAGTTTTGTATTAGGTCTTGAATCTGAGTTTTGTATTAGGGGGGTAGTACTTAAGTCTGAGTTTTGTATTGGGACTTGAGTCTGAGTTTTGTATTAGGTCTTGAATCTGAGTTTTGTATTAGTACTTAAGTCTGAGTTTTGCATTAGGTCTTGAGTCTGAGTTTTGTATTAGGTCTTGAGTCTGAGTTTTGTAAAAATTATAATTTAAGCCTGAGCTTTGTATTAGGACTAAAGTCTGAGTTTTGTATTGGTACTTGAGTCCGACTTTTGCCAAAAAAAATTATGACTTTTGACACAAATTTTGCTGGTTTATCCAATGACAACAAATCACAATTGAAGGGATTTGAAGGAAACATATGATGGTGTAAATAAACCTTTACTAGTAGTCAATTCTAATTTACATACTATAATATACATACTTTATAACAATATCAATTTTCTGGCAAAAATAAAAAGATTGGTATAACAACATAGATAGCTTTATTTGTCTATAGCAATACACAACAGATACAGCCAATATATAACAAAATAAATACCACTATACACAAGAGCATTTCAAAATGTTACTAAATAAATACATAATTAAGAAATTATAAACATAATTTACTCTAATAAACTACCCAACTTTAGGATAGTTGGATGTACATCTACAAAGTAAAAGGGTGCCATTGTGGCAACAATTGTACCAGGGGTGGATCCAGGATTTCAAGTTAGGGGGGGCGCACTTAAAATAATCGCGCCAAGTGGAGTGAGGCACGAAAATTTTTGGGCTATTTCGTGTGAAAAATCACGATTTTACGCCAAAAAAAAATATCATATTTTTTTCAATTTTAGGGGGGGCACACCCCAGGTGTGCCCCCTCCCTCCCCCCTTGAACCGCCCCTGTGTACAATAGTTAGATATACATCCATGGTAGCTATACAATCAGTGGCCATCACGACTTAAAATGTAAGTTTGATTCCCATCTTAATGCGAGGTGTGCTAATATAAATTTATATGATAAAGTTTGTCTGTGACTAACGACAGATCTGTGGTTTTATCCAGGTGCTACAGGTTCTTCCACAAATAAAACTGACCCCCTTACCTCCTTCAACAATATAACTGCAATATCTTTAAAACCCAACCCTGAACCCTTGTCCTATAAAGCCAGATGACTACTGCCGGTAAATTCTACCATGTATACAAGATAACAATCAGTAATATCTTAGGGTTATAACTGGAAATTTTACTACATGTACTATAAACTCTCTTGCGGCAAGTCTGTGATTTTCTCTGGGTACTCCAATTTTCTCCATCAATAAAACTGACCACCACAATATAACTGAAATATTGCTGAATGTGGCATTAAATACCATAAACCTAACTCTAACCCTATTACATGTACTATAAACTCCTTATTCTTAAAGGGGCCTGGGTGGCTCAATGAGTTAGGTCGCTGGATCTAACAACTCATACAAGCCTATCACCAATATGGCGTGGGTTCGCGCCCGGCTTTGTAAATTACAAAAAAGGGTGCACTCGACTTGCAGCCGCAAGTGATCAAGTTTACCAGTTGCTTGCCCATGGTCGGTGGTTTTCTCCGGGTAATACGGTTTCTTCCACCACTAAAACTGGTCGCCATGATATAGCTGAAATATTGTTGAAAGTGGCGTTACACACCAAAAATCAAATCAAATCAAATCAAATCTTATTCTTAAATTAATTCAATACAATAGAAAAATTCAAAGCAAGACCACAATAAAACTTTTTACAACTAACCATGTAACATTTCCGGCTAAAAAAATACACGTTAGGTTGATTGATTTTTGGTGTTTAATGCCACTTTCAGAAATATTTCAGAAATATCACGACGACCAGTTTTAGTGGTGGAAGAAGCCGGAGTACCCTGAGAATCACCGTCCATGGGCAAGCAACTGGTAAACTTTATCACTTGCGGCTGTGAGTCGAGTGCACCCTTTTTTGTAATTTACAAAGCCGGGTGCGAACCCACGAATCCAACTACCTAACTCATTAAGCCATCCGAGCCCTTACATGTTAGGAATTTATACCATCTTAAGCTAAAATGAGTGAAATGTCACAAGATAATGGTTAATCAAGTCCAGTGACAAATGTATGGCTAAAAACAAACTCCTTCTATTGAAGCTATGCTTCCAGCAATAAATTCTATTAAAACAAAATATTTAATAATAATTAATCATGTTTAAATTAAAAATGCAACATGTTTTATACATCAGACAAGATGTAAACAAATGAAATATGATTTTAATGAATTACCGGGAAATCAAAATTTTGGAATAATCTAGGAAATCTTCACAAGCACCAAAGTAGTTCCTTTAAGCAATCAAAACTGGTACTATAATTTTTACAACTGTATATACCAGTCAATGTAAATAATGCATTTCAGTAGTCTCCCTTTAATACGGCCTCTCTCACCAAACGGCATCCCTCTTATCAGACCAGATTTAAGATGAAATAAGGATGTAAAATACTACTAAATTTTATCCCTTAAGAAAGGCCATCGCTCTTAAAAGATAACTTTTTCATTGTAGAAGGAGTTAGTAGCCTTCTAAGTGGGAGAAAACTGTATTTACAATATTCCTAGAAAAAGGGGGAACTGGTACCTGCTATATCAAAATACATACAAGATACCAGACAAATAGTAGTCTTTTTTTGTGTTTTGATGTTTGCATGAGGAATTGTTTGTGTTTTTGCAGTCGATTTTATTACAGGAATTTACTGTTCAAACTTGGTTTTCTTCTTTTAATGCAGTAAGGAAAGAAACTAATAAAATATAACCGATAATATCAATTATGCATTTAAATCAAACTTTCACAAACCCATGAGTGACAACCTTAAAAATAGGTAGTATATACTAACAGATACATAAGTACCACTACAGTAGAACTATAACAATGTAGTATAACTGGTAGCTAATCGTACTACATTTTAAATGTTTGCCAACATCAATCGTTGATTTAATGGTCGGAATGCAATTTACTTATGATGTGAGAGCATGATGTAAACGGATGTGTAGACTTAGTCAATAAACGTAAATAAGTACTGTTATTTCTTAACAAATGAAACTATCAAAAGCATCAACTGAATTTTTTTTTTACAATTTTTTTTAAAAATATTGTCCAATCCTAATCAGTTGTTATCAATTGTGTATTAAGTGATATCTGTATATTATATGGTGATGATGATGCATGTCTATAGAAAAAAAATGAGCATATTGACATTGAAAATAGCAAAATAAAGGCACTTGATACAATTTCAAACTTGTAATCTACCTAATGTTTAATTGTAATATATCCAATGTTCCATTGTAATATATTCAATGTTAAATTGTAATATACCCAATTTTCAATTGTAATATACCAAACCTTCAAATTTTTTTTAATATACCCAATGTTCCATTGTAATAAAAAAAAAAGTTCAATATACCAAAAGTTCCATTGTAATATATTCAACGTTCAATTGTAATATATTCAACAATCAATTGTAATATATTCAACGTTTAATTGATATATAATCAATGTTCAATTGCAATATATTCAACGTTCAATCGTAATATATTCAATGTTCAATTGTAATATATTCAATGTTTAATTGCAATATATTCATGTAATATATTCAACATTCAATTGTAATATACCGGTATTAATTTTAGCATTAATGAAAATCAACTTATTATTTTTGAATGAGGTAGCAAAAAAATGAGCACTTTACAATAACTAGAGGCTCGCAGGAGCCTGTAATCGCTCACCTGGTTTTCAATTTGACATCTAAAGTTGAAACAGAAAATGGGGGTGTTACACATAATTTTGAAAGTGGGCCACCCAAAGATCATTTCAACTCAAATTTCTGAGCAAAAGATTTTGATGTAATTTTTATCTCATAATATTCCTAAACAGAATAAACTGGCTGAAAAAATCTCACAGAAAACCCCAGAACATGTTAAACTACTCATTGCCATGTAGCTGCAGTTAAAATTTAAGTTCATTTTGATTTTAATAAAGCAGAAAATGACAACTAAAGAAATTTCTATTTTTAGTAACAGCAGCCATTTTGAATGGAGGGTGGGGCTGTCGGACACACTATTGAAAGGGAACCACCCAAGGACCATCCCAGCCAAATTTGCTTTAATTTGGTTCAGTGGTTTCAGAGAAGAAGATTTAAATATGATCGTTTATCAAAATATGCCTAATTTCTATAATCGGTAAAAATCGGCTGAAAGAAAAATTTCACAGAAAACCCGGAATATATGTTAAACTACTCATTGCCATGTAGCTGCAGTTCAAATTTGAGCTCATTTTGACTTATACTAAAGCAGCAATGGACAATTGAAGAAATTTGTTTTTAGCAACAGCAGCCATCTTGAATGGAGGTCGAGACTGTCGGACGAGACTATCGGACATAATTTTGAAAGGGACCCACCCAGGGACCATCCCTGCCAGGATTGGCTTAATTTTTTCAGCGGTTTCAGAGGAAGAGATTTAAATGTGATCATTTATCAAAATATGCCTAATTTGCATAATCGGTATAAATCGGCTGAAAAAAAAATTTCACAGAAAAACCCAGAATATATGTTAAACTACTCATTGCCATGTAGCTGCATTTAAAATTTGAGCTCATTTTGACTTATACTAAAGCAGTAATGGACAATTAAAATTTCATCCCCACATTTTGGGCTGATTTTACCCCTATGTTCTATTTATTTACATGGCAGCCATGATGGTTGGTCGGCAGGGTAATCGGACATAATTTTGAAAGGGAACCCCCTAAGGATGATTCATGCCAAGTTTGGTTTAAATTGACCCAGTGGTTTCAGAGGAGAAGATTTTTGAAAAATTTTACAGACGGACGACGGACGCCAAGTGATGGCAATAGCTCACACAGGTGAGCTAAAAAAAGAACAGACTCAAAACATTAAAGAGCAAATATCTGACTCATGATCAATACAATGTTTTATACTACACGTTATATCAAGTAAAATCTCATGGTTTCTAAGAAGTGGGAAGACTTCTAATTTAGCAATAATTATTTTTAAATCAAGGACATTTGCATAACAAATAATATTATAAATAAGAGAAATGTATACATGTACTTCAAACTGTTTTAGTGACATCATGATCACTTTGCTTGATAAATTAATAGAAAATATATTTCTTCGATTATTTTTGTAGGTTATAGATATAAAAAGATTGAGTAAACTGAATTGTGGGATCTTTTTGACCAAAGATGTATGTTCATACTAAAGTGTATCCTTTCTACAAAAAAAAAAAACCTACAAAGGCAATATATATATTGATAGATATTTTAGCTGCGGAACCGTAGCCCTTATGGTCCTTGGCCAGTTTTCTGACAGTGGTCCGCAAATAACAGAAAACTGGCCAAGGACCATAAGGGCTACGGTTCCGCAGCTATAGATATTTAAGCTATTATCATGGCATAGTACTATATGAAAATGATTGAATTTAATCATTTTAGTAACTGCAAGCCTGGTGATCAGCAATATTACCGCATGTCAAATTTTAAATGCTAAAAATTACAATTTATTAATATGTTTGTCACTTTTAAACAATTATAAATTAATCATATGCTACCACCGAAAACAAAAATAATCTGCATTTTGAACATACCATCCAATAGAATTATAAAAGAGCTTTGTATAACCACACTCCAAAGCAAGAACTGTGATTTTAATTTTGTCTTGAGCAAGGTCTATTGGAATCAAAATAAATTTTCGCAAGAGTTGGTTTTGTGACAGTGTAAATGCAATTTAGGTTATTAATTGGTTTTGTAAATTTGTAATAAATTTAATGGTACATGTATTAGTCATATTTACACCACGTTTTTCTGAGTTAAACAGTTAAATTATCAAACTCGAAAACCGTGGTATAAATGATTTGTAACCTGAAGCCAGGCAATATTACATCTAGGTCGTTGATTATTGCATGGATCTCTGAGATTAATAAAACTACAGCCCAGATTTATAGTGTGCAATGCCGAATATCGGGTTTTTTTCTCGTGTGGATAATTTTTGCTATGTTCGCGGCCGTTAAAAAACGCGGAAATTAAACTCTGCAGAATATTCCCCGAAAATAATAAGAAAATAACATGGCAATTTAATTGACAGATGTATGTTACGGTTGAATGTGCTTACTGCAAGGTGTGATAAATGTCAGATTACCAACAGATAATTGTTTACTTAACAATTACAGGTAGAGGGATAAACTTGTCATAATTTGTGTTAATTAGTCATTAAATTCAGCTATGGCTTGATTATTAAATATTAATTACGATTAATAAAAGAACAATTATTGAACCCGAGATCCGTGTCGCTGATTTACCAAGCCGAGCCTACACTCGACAATAATTAAAACAATCAAATGTCTACAATCGTAATAAAGTTGATTAAAACAACATTTAAAATTGTTATTACATGAATTATTATTATTGAGAGTGTTATTTTAATGTTTAAATTTTTTTTATTGTTGCTGGGATCGAATAATATCAAACTACGTGGTCCCAAGGTTCATCTAAATACCGAAAACAAAAGAAATGTACTCGTTCTGAAATTTCGATTAACCTGAGTTTTTATGTGTATATAATACCAAAAGAAACAAATATTCTTCAAATTGTTGTTATAATGATCTATATATAGTTAATAATCCTTTTGACATAGGTTTATTTTTAGCGAGGATTTTGTCAATCAGCGAAAATTAAACACAGCGAAAAATTAACCTGCCGATTTTGACTGAATATCGTGAAAAAATCCTGACGCGAAAAAAACCCGATATACGGTATCTTGTTTCTGCTTGTATTATTTCACAGTTCTAAGCTGCTGCACAAATCTGATATATACATTGTAAACCATAAAGAGATTAAAGAAAAAGAATGTATTCATGATACAACATAAAATATTGCACTTTTTTAGAAAAACATGTACAATGTGTATGTAAATATCTTTTCTATCATATGTACAACCTGACAAAATCTTCATCATAAATTTATTTACATTTTCAATCCAGTTTTAATTTCGTCCATTTTATCATCGTGGCAGGAGATCGATATAAGAAGATTAATTTGGCAAACAAGTCCTCTTCTAGTCGCCATTGGTGGCATTCCCTTGCCATGTAAATATCAAGACACAAATTGATAACACGATCCACGTTTGGTAGTTCTAAAAACATGATGACTTCTGACGATCCGCTGAAGAAGACTCGTACAAACCTGCCGATCACTAGTACCATTGATATATACAGTCCGATAATTCTACAACGAAGAGGATGGACAGATAATATTAGTAAAATGATCAGGCGAAAAATTCTTGTATTGCATACTTATAAATAATAGACTCATATTAGTGTCCATTCCTCAAATCGGCATCCACTGTCGTCATTATCTCAAATCATGGTCAGATTTAATTCTCAGATCTATGGCCTATTGATTGGTTAGGGTTAGGTTAGGGCATACATCAGTGACATCATTGGACGTCAATTTGAGAAAGTGAGAAATGTCCATAGATTTGAGAATTGGACGCCAATTTGAGAATTTGAAAAAAGGACATCGATTTTTGAGAATTAGATGCCAATTTGAGAATTTGGAAAAAGGACATAGATCTGAGGTACAGATGTCTATGACGTAGAAATCTGACATGAATTTGAGGATTGAATATCAATTAGAGGCTAGACGTCAATCTGAGTCTTACATGTATATGAATAATATCTAGATACAAATTTTAAAAAATCAGGAGATTTTTGCAAAATATTGCTTTTTTTATGCTGTATAATAAACAATTTTTAAACTTCACAAAACCACATAGTTCGTCAATGAATGACAGCTTACAAAATATGTAATAATTATACAATAATAATGTATAAATGTATACATGTATAAATTTACATCTTTACCTTATTTAGTATACAGTAAAAATAATTACAGAAATAAATATTGCACGATAAAGTGATAAATATTACATGGACTACAAACAGCTGACAATACACGAAAAACTCTAAACACTACATAAGATTATACGTTAATATTAAACTACATCAAAATAAACTTAACATGACTGACTTCAATGTAAAACGTGAATTAAAAAAAAAGCACCAGCTCTAATATTTCTGCATTGAAATTATACTATAGTATAAGAACAAAATATTATAAACTTAAGTCAGACAAAATACATTATATACTTGGCATAAATGTGAATAAAGGTCAGTTACCTTATTCTGGTAAATATCATAGTTTTTGCATGAACTATTTCCAATAATTGCTGCTCATTTTGTGATATTCACTATTATGCTGTACAAATACAAATCTCACCCTTTTCCATTTATTAAGATCCAAAAATGACCTTGAACCAATAGGGCAGGGATGTTGGAGTTGATATAATTTTAAAAGCAGATGGCTTGAGGACCATACAAGCCTTAAGATAGCTTTTTTAATTTGACCCAGTTGTTTCATAAGAGGAGAAAATTAAAATGCCATAAAATAATAAAATAAAATCAAGATGACGAAAACATACAGTACATGGCGCTAGGCCAGGCGGGCTAAAAAATAAAAACAGCACCAAATGCGCGACTTTAAAAATAACTAAACAACCTAATAAGATTTTTCCTTAAGAAAACCTGGTTAAAATGAAAACAAAATAAAATAAATGTCTTGTAACTAAATAAAAAATAAATGCCACCAAGTGACCTCCATTAAAATTTACAATCTACCATCCTCCAAAACTACATACATTAACAAAGTAATAATAAAATACAATGATTAGAATATAATATATCAAAAATAAATTTAAAAAAATTAAATAATTGAGAGGTATCAAATTAAGAATTTGTAACAAAATAACCCTGTGAAATCAAAATAATAAAACAAGGACATTTTAACAAAATAATTACAAATACAGGACATTTAACCAGGTTCAAGTTTTCCATAAAGAGACAAATAATCTAAATCAAATTTAACAAAATGTTTAAAGGTCAAAGGTAAAAAAAAAAAAAATTAAACAAAATTAAATGAAGACAGATATAGGATATTATATAATATATAATGGGCTAAGAACTGGCTTCAATATGTATATTGTTAACATTATGATGAATATAAAATACAATATTTTAAATATTTTGCTTGATAAAACTAAAAAAAAGCCTTGTGTATGCTCGGCATACTTATCATTACATATCACACGACAAAAAAAATCGAGCAGTTTCTTAGCGGTTATATTAATCATTCTTTTTAGCATCAGTGATGACAAGATGAGGTGGCATCCGTGTCCATTTCACACGAGTCTCTGCTGACCGATAGAAGAAAATTAGTTTAGCATATAGGTCTTCCTCTAATCTAAACTCTCCCATTTCTCGTACAAGATACAAATCTAAACAAAGCTGCAGGACATTGTCTATATAGGGCAGCTCGTTGTATGCGATTTTTTCTATCAGTCCGGACGTGCTCAGTCGTAGGATTCTTCCGATCAACAAGATGAAGGATAAGTACAAACCAATGATGCTAAAAATAAAAAAAGGCAAATACAAATAGTTTTGTAAGTAAGACTTAACATTTTAATTCTGAAACACAGACTATATTTAAAATTGTCTTCATACATATCACTAAACTATCTTGAAAAAGTTCACCTTTCCTCTTTTAAGCCTTAAGGTACTCTTCTACTTTAAAAATCTTGAGGGGATGTCGTAATTTCGAATCCCGTTCAGACGAGGTGTACTCGATACAACATTGTGATAAAGTTTGTCAGAGACTTGCGGCAGGTCAGTGGTGTTCTCCAAGTAGTCCAGTTTCCTCCACCAGTAAAGTGACCGCCATGATATAACTGAAATATTGTTGAAAGTGGTGTTAAACACCATAACCCTAACCCCTAAAAATCTTGACAACCCAACTTTTATATTTGACCTTCATTCTCCTAAGAACAGATTAACAATACAAATGTATTTTGTTATTATAAGGTTCATACCATAATCTGTAGTTTCTAATAAAAGTTAATCACATTTAGTGATGTAATGGTTAGCTTCTGGTCGGGTCAAACCAAAGACTATAACATTGGTATTTGTTGATTCTCTCCTAAGCACACAGCATTAAGGAGTAAGAGCAAAGACTGGTTGGCTTGGAATCAGAATAATGTGTGGGAGTGGAACAAAAAACCTAAAGTTTGTAGAGGACCATCCAATGAACATTCATGTACAGTTTGGCTTTAATCATATTTGTAGTTTCTGAGAAAAAGGCATTTGAATATTTTCCCATAAGGTCCAATGTTAATCTATGTCCTGCGGTGGCAGCGATCTTGGATTTCCGATCGGCATAAAAAACGGAAACTTGGTAAAGGACTGTTGTTTCGGTGCAAAATGACTATAAAAATACAAATAAGCATGTTGATCTAGTACAAAGTGGACATCATCATCACCTCACTGAAATGTAACTTTTCACCATGACATAGTTGAAAAATTGCTCATTTGGCATTAAACAATAATCATGTACTCTAATAAAAAGAATTTGAAGATACCAAAGGGGTAATCAGTATCCATAACTCAAAGAAGGACAGACAACTACGGGTAATAAAAGCTGAGAATTACAATGATAGTCATACAAAAAAAACCTTCTATTATCATAATCTTCAAGTCATTTTGTTTTTAACCAACTATCTCCCCTTAATGCGACCAGCTGTACAACAACCTATCTCGAAAGACAAAAATATTATGGCCCGGACAAGAAAATACTATTTAAAAAACAAGAAATGTGTGCATCACAAAATACACCCGTCCATATATAAATTATCAAACGATATAATGGTAATGACCCCAAAATAAATAGGGTTCTTCCCCTTCCACAGGGGAATCATGTGGCCAAGTTTGGTAAAGATCCAATATACAGAACTAAAGTTATCATGCGGAAACGACCCTGTTGTCAAAAATTCTATTTATAGTAGCGGTGACCTTGACCTTTGACCAAATAACCCCAGAATAAATAGGGTTTTTCCCCTTCCACTGGGAAATCATGTGGCCAAGTTTGGTAAATATCCAATATACAGAACTAAAGTTATCGTGCGGAAACGATCCTGTTGTCAAAAATTCTATTTAAAAAACAAGAAATGTGTGCATCACAAAATATGCCCGTCCATATATAAATTATCAAACAGTATAATGATAATGACCCCAAAATAAATAGGGCTCTTCCCCTTCCACAGGGGAATCATGTGGTGAAGTTTGGTAAAGATCCAATATACAGAACTAAAGTTATCGTGCGGAAACGATCCTGTTGTCAAAAATTATATTTATAGTAACGGTGATCTTGACCTTTGACCTAATGACCCCAAAATAAATAGGGCTCTTCCCCTTCCACAGGGGAATCATGTAGTGAAGTTTGGTAAAGATCCAATATACAGAACTAAAGTTATCGTGCGGAAACGATCCTGTTGTCAAAAATTATATTTATAGTAATGGTGACCTTGACCTTTGACCTAATGACCCCAAAATAAATAGGGTTCTTCCCCT
>MJUT01023164.1:319948-335097 GCA_002080005.1 Gigantidas platifrons
AAATAAATAGGGTTCTTCCCCTTCCACAGGGGAATCATGTGGTGAAGTTTGGTAAAGATCCAATATACAGAACTAAAGTTATCATGCGGAAACGACCCTGTTGTCAAACATTCTATTTATAGTAGCGGTGACCTTGACCTTTGACCAAATAACCCCAGAATAAATAGGGTTCTTCCCCTTTCACAGGGAAATCATGTGGCCAAATTTGTTAAAGATCCAATATACAGAACTAAAGTTATCATGCGGAAACGGCCCTGTTGTCAAAAATTCTATTTATAGTAACGGTGACCTTGACCTTTGACCCCACAATAAATAGGGTTCTTCCCCTCCCACAGGGGAATCATGTGGCCAAGTTTGGTAATGATCCTATATACAGAACTAAGGTTATCGTGTGGAAACGACCCTGTTGTCAAAAATTCTATTTATAGTAACGGTGACCTTGAACTTTGACCTAATGACCCCAAAATAAATAGGGTTCTTCCCCTTCCACAGGGAAATCATGTGGCCAAGTTTGGTAAAGATCCAATATACAGAACTAAAGTTATTGAGTGGAAACCTGTGTGGATGCCCGCCGCCCACCATACCCAATCACATAATACGGCCTGTCTCGAGACGAGTGTATAACAATTATTTGACCTTGAGGTCAAAGGTCAAGGTCCCACAAAGGTCATTATGGTACGCGACACACCGCCATATGGTCATGCACCCAAATACCAAATATCATTGACCTATCTCGAAAGAAAAACTAGAGGCTCCCAGGAGCCTGTAATCGCTCACCTGAATCAAAGCTGCTTTCAATAACAACGCAACTGCACTGTGGTGGCCATCTTGGTCCTATGTTAAACTAAGTTCAGCTGTGCAGCCATCTTGGTCAGAGGGCGGGACCACCAGACACAAATTTGGAAGAGGACCATCCAATGAATATTTTATCAAAGTTTGGTTCCAATTGAGCAACTGGTTCCAGACAAGAAGATTTTTATGTGAATTTCCCATATGGTCCTATGTTAAGCTAAGTTCGACTGTGGGGGCCATCTTGGTCGATAGATCTTGACATACTGAACATGTTTGCAGTTTAAACTTAACATCTATCTCTTAAAGTTTTTGAATTATAAGATGAAAAGTATTAAAATAAAAAAAATTGATGAAAAAAGGACAATAACTCCAAGATGGGTAATCAGATTTACTTCAAAATTGCAGGGTATGTAGATCTTGACATGCTGAACATGTTTCCATCTAAATTTTAACATCTATCTCTTATTGTTTTTGAACTATAAGACGAAAATCATTAAAATTTTTAAAATTTGATGGAAAAAAAGGCAATAACTCCAAGATGGGTCATCAGATTTACTTCAATATTGCAGGATAGATAGATCTTGACATACTGAACATGTTTGCAGTTTAAACTTAACATTTATCTCTTATAGTTTTTGAAATAAAGGATGAAAAGTATTAAAATTTTGAAAATTTGAAGAAAAAAAGGCAATAAATCCAAAATTGGGTAATGGGATTTACTTCAAAATTGCAGGGTAGGTAGATCTTGAAATGCTGCACATTTTTATAATTTAAACTTAACATGTATCTCTTACAGTTTTTGAAATAAAAAATCGAAGAGTATAAAAATTGTGAAAATGTGATAAAAAAGGGCAATAACACCAAAATGGGTAATGGAATTTACTTCAAAATTGCAGTGTAGGTAGATCTTGACATGCTGACCATCTTTACTGTTTAAACTTAACCTTTATCTCTTATAGTTTTTGAAATAAAGGACAAAAAGTATTAAAATTTTGAAAATTTGATAAATAAAGGAAAATAACTCCAAAATGGGTAATGGGATTTACTTCAAAATTGCAGGGTAGGTAGATCTTGACATGCTGCACATATGTGCAATTTAAACTTAACATCTATCTCTTATAGTTATTGAAATAAAAAACAAAAAGTATTAAAATTGTGAAAATTTGATGAAAAAAGGGCAATAACTCCAAAATGGGTAATGGGATTTACTTAAAAATTGCAGGGTAGGTAGATCTTGACATGCTGCACATTTTTGCAATTTAAACTTAACATCTATCTCTTATAGTTTTTGAAATATAAGATGAAAAGTATTAAAATTTTAAAAATTTGATGAAAAAAGGGCAATAACTCCAAGATGGGTCATCAGAATTACTTCAAAATTGCAGGATAGGTAGATCTTGCTGTGCTGATCATTTTTACTCCATGTCAGTTTTTTATATTATTAACGGTTTTTGAGTTATTACCCAAAAACCTGCAATTTTACCATATGTTTATTTTTAGTAACAGTGGCCATGTTGGTTGGTGCACGGCATCACCTGACACAATTTTGAAACTAGACACCCTAGTGATGATTCAAACCAAGTTTGGTTTCAATTGGTCTAGTAGTTTCAGAGGAGAAGATTTTTGAAAAAGTTTACGACGGACGACAAGTGATGGCAATAGCTCACATGACCCTTCGGGTCAGGTGAGCTAAAAATGTTATGGCCCGGACAAGAAAATACTATTTAAAAAACACTTATTTGACCTTGAAGTCAAAGGTCAAGGTCCCACAAAGGTCATTACGATATGCGACACACTGCCTTATGGTCATGCACCTACATACCAAATAAATACTATTTAAAAAACAATTATTTGACCTTGAGGTCAAAGGTCAAGGTCCCACGAAGGTCATTATGGTACGTGATACACCGCCTTATGGTCATTCTCCCACATACCAAATATCATTTACCTATCTCGAAAGACAAAAATGTTATGGCCCGGACAAGAAAAATACTATTTAAAAAACAATTATTTGACCTTGAGGTCAAAGGTCAAGGTCCCACGAAGGACACTACGGTATGCGACACACCACCTTATGGTCATGCACCCACATACCAAATAAATACTATTTAAAAAATAATTATTTGACTTTGAGGTCAAAGGTCAAGGTCCCACGAAGGTCATTACGGTATGTGACATACCGCCTTATGGTTATACACTCACATACCAAATAAATACTATTTAAAAAAACAATTATTTGACCTTCAGGTCAAAGGTCAAGGTCCCATGAAGGTCATTACGGTACGTGACACATCGCCTTGTGGTCATGCACCCACATTCCAAATATCATTGACCTATCTCGAAAGACAAAAATGTTATGGCCCGGACAAGAAAATACTATTTAAGAAACAATTATTTGACCTTGAGGTTAAAGGTCAAGGTCACACGAAGGTCAATATGGTACACGACACACCGCCTTATGGTCATGCACCCACATACCAAATATAATTGATCTATTTGGAAAGAAAAAAAAGTTATGGTCCGGACAAGCTTCGCTGAGAAGAAGCAGAAGAAGCGGAAGTGGAAACGGAAGCGGAAGAAGAAAAAATCAGACTAAAGCAATATGTCTCCCTTCGTTCAAAGGGGAGACATAATAAATGGCAAAACACAATATGTATCATAAATATACTACATGTTCATCACAAATTCCCTCTTTGATTATATGGTTCATTCAGCCCATTTAAAAAACCCAGGTATAAATAGGTTGAAGACATTGATTGTATAAGTAGCATGTGCAAGCACAACACATATATAAACACACATGCATATAAAATGACCAAAAAAATCTTTCATTGTTTTTAAATGTTCAATATTGGTTCAAAGCCTTAATAAAAATTAAAAGGGCTATAACCCTGAAAGAAAAAAAATTGACATGGTGTAGTCATCATAAGGTTGACACATGCACATGCACACCCACGCACAATATATTTGGTTAGAAAATTTACAAAAAGGAAAATAAATTACAGTGCTGTATAAAAATGGATCAATTGACTATTTTCTATATTACTATATTACTGTATAAGTGGAAATGTTTGTGTAAGAGAAATGTTTGTGTTATTTGCGATTCACCTAAATGCACTTAAATAGCCTCTACGTGAAAAGTTGACAACCAGTGTGTTCGACTGGAAATGATAATGTTTTCACAAAATTAATGACTACGTAAATGGTTTGTTAAAAGACAAATCGCAAAATTTAACCCCCCAATGACCCCATCCAACCCAGCAAAGTTAAATCCCCAATGACCCCATCCAACCCCGCAAAGTTAACCACATGTACAGTAATATAAAAACAACATACTTTGCAGCTTCTTTTTATAATAGGAAGTTAATAATAAACACATAGATCTGATATTATCATTAATATGTAGAGGATAACATGGAAAACAAGTTGTATATTAACAAATCTGAGTCTCCAAAAGAGCTTGTCTGAGGTCAATGTTTTAAAACATTTAAGTGATCACTTTTAGTTATTACTTTCTGAAAACACAGAAAACATGATTTCTATTATTGTCAAGGACCAAGAAATGATCACAGGCAGGTTTTATTTAATCAGTAAGGCAATTTCTGAGAGAGAGTTTTTCTCATATTTTATATTTTATATAAACTTGTGTTTTAAAGTATTCTAGTGGAAGCCATCTTGGATGTCCAATCAGTACAAAAACACAAACTCAGAGTTTACTAAGGGACAAGTGTACATATTTTCAATAGACTCCTGTGTTGAACTAATAAAACATGTTCAAATCTGCACAAAACATTTAACGGTAGCAGCCATGATGGATCATGTAATCAACATCATAACACAAACTCAGTCTGTCAACGAAACATTCATACAACTCCATAGGTTATATGGGAGCCGTCGTGGTCATGATCGTATGGTAGTTGGATTTACAACTACCTGTGCAATCAGTGTCTATCACCACTAAAGTTGTGAGTTTGAACCCTGTTCATGGCGAGGTGTACTCGATACAACATTATGTCATAAAGTTTGTCAGTGACTTGCGCCAGGCTGGTGGTTTTCTCTTGGCACTCTGGTTTTTTCCACCAATAAAACAGACCACCATGATATAACTGAAATATTGTTGAAAGTGGCATTAAACACCATAAACCAAACTCCATAGTTTAAATGGGTTAAGGGAAGAAAGAATTTAAAAATTCCAATTAGAAATTATAATTAGTTCTGGCAGCCATATTTGATTTTCGATCCATAAACAAAAAGAACAAAAACAAACAAAATTAGGAAGAACTGTTTTAGATACCTAAAACTTATGTCTCCCCTTAATGTGGCCAGCTGTACAACAACCTATCTCGAAAGACAAAAATGTCATGGCCCGTACAAGAAAATACTATTTAAAAAACAATTATTTGACCTTGACGTCAAAGGTCAAGGTCCCACAAAGATCATTATGGTGCGTGACACATCACTTTATGGTCATGCACCCACATACCAAATACCATTGACCTATCTGGAAAGACAAAACAGTTATGGTCTGGACAAGCTTTGCTGAGAAGAAGCAGAAGAAGCGGAAGCGGAAGCAGAAGAAGAAAAAATCAGACTAAAACAATATGTCTCCCTTCGTTCGAAGGGGAGACATAATTAATCATTCCTATTATATATGGGCAATAGCTTTGGAGAAGAATTTATAAACATCTAATCAGAATGAATAATCAGTCTGGCAGCCATATTAAATTTTTGATCTGTAAACAAAAACAAAAGCAAACAAACAAAATTTAATCATTCCTGCTATATAAGGTTTAGTAGAGAAGGGAAGACTGAAATGATTTTTTATTATTATAAAAAATCATTAAAAAAAGTGAATAAATTCTTCACATGACAATATGGGTATAGTGAGCTGAAAAGGGTACTATAATGCAAGATAAAAATTGTTCATTCAAAATCAGATTGATTGATTGGTGTTTAAAGCAAGATTTTGGAGCCTCAAATCTGTATGATATACTTATATGTACAATAAAAGATTATAGAATACACAAATTAGATTATTCTAATACTAAAATCACTATACTGTGTATATATATAGTAGTATATAAACATGTAATATAATGGAGATTATAATGTTCTAAGGCATGTAAACATCAATGCAAAGCAAAAATATAGCAATGAATCTCTTGTGGAAAAATGTGCAAGTGCATAGCCTGTCATAATTTCTGCCTATAAAGCAACGTTATGATCCATGTCCACAGAATATGTGATTCCTATGTGTGGACTTAACTATACATTAGACACAAAAACAACATAATTTAAGGTCAAATAAACACATGCAATATTTTGGGGAAAAAATTTCAGCAAAGCACATAATATAATACAACTCCATTTCAGGGATCATTTATACCAACAAAAATGGAAGAATGTGTCAATGAGACATGCATAGCTCCACATCCAGCTAAACTTAATAGATATGTTTCTGCAAATCAAGGTGCAAAATGCCAGAATGGAAAAAGTGATATAGTCCAAAATTGCTCTTGGTCTTTCTTTTATATTCTCTGACCTTGTGTATAATTTTAAAAAATTTGCTTAAGTGGAACTTGAGTTATTGAGCAGAATGTAAATGTTGAACAGACATACATGAGTTAAACTGAATGCCTCCCCCACCCAATGCTAGGCATATAAATTTTACCATGTGCATATACAGCACTGATTTAAGACAATGGCATAGATTATTATTAACATATGAAGGATTTGTCATTGTATAAATGAGCCCTTAAATCTTCATTCATAATTATAATTATTCCATTTAAACATATTTTCTTACTCAATGTAAGCA
The DNA here is from genome assembly GCA_002080005.1 of Gigantidas platifrons. Classification (NCBI taxonomy): domain Eukaryota; kingdom Metazoa; phylum Mollusca; class Bivalvia; order Mytilida; family Modiolidae; genus Gigantidas; species Gigantidas platifrons. The sequence continues at coordinate 326,559 of MJUT01023164.1, forward strand.
CTTTAAATAAAACACTTCCATCAAAAATTGTAATAAAACCAAAATCTGAAATAAAATTTCTGCTCCATCTCTTTGAGGAGTCCATATTAAAAATCAGTGACCCTGGTATTTTAAATGGAATACCTACATATAATATATAAACAATAACAGTACATTGACTTGACATAAAATCGATATATGGATGAGGCTTAGAATCGGGGAAAATGCGAGGGTTTCCATTTTCGCAGATTCGTGCCGAATATGTATATCGAATTTTATGTCAAGTCAATGCACTGTTATTGTCTTTATACTGCAATCATTAGTGACATTAATGGATATTACTACCAATATTCAAATTATTTAAAAAGTTAGTTACCCCCAAGAGGCCCCAACTGATTTCTAAATGTTATAAACGATCAGTGACCGTTTATCACTTGTAAATATACTGTCAACGCATTTTGACTGCTCAAATAGAATGATTGCAGTATAAAATATATAAATATGCATATTATGTATGCCCTCCCATCTCCCTTAAAAAAAAGTACAGTAATTATAAAGTTGACAGTCTATTAACAATGAAATATACAGAAATACCCTATATTGTGCAGATATTTACCAGACCTTAACTTATTATGATAACTTTTTTGTCAGTGTTGTAAGATAAGATTTTATCTATCCACATCCTCAATATGTTTTCTATATTTCACAAAGGAAACGTCGTGGTCGTGATCGTATGGTAGTTGGATTTTCAACTATCTATGCAATCAGTGCCTATCACCCCTAACATTGTGAGTTCGAATCCCGCTCAGGCCAGGTATATTCAATACAACATTATGTGATAAAGTTTGTCTGTGACAGGTCAGTGGTTTTTAACCCTAACTTTATTTACATCCACATCCTCAATATATTTTCTATATTTGATGAGTTTTTTCATCCTGACTTCTTGTATAAATTACACGTCTCCCAAGGAACAACTTCTTTAAAGTTTGTAAATTCCTTATGTAAGAAGGTATACCACAAACTGGCTCTTCATAAACTACCAAAACACAAACTTGTAACATAGCAATAATATGATTGATTGATTGTTGCATAACTTTAAAATCATACTAAACAATAATTTCATTACTATAAATCAATTCAATAGTCTTTCAACTTTTTATAACCCTTCCATTTATTTCTTATAATAGAAATTCTGTGTAGATGAATGGTCTTGGTTGTTTTTTTGCCTTAGGTAATTTCTGATAGTAAAATTTTTATATATTCTTCTTGTAGTAGCTTGTGTTATCAGTGTACTGATTTAACAAATCTATTTTAATACTTACCCATAGTTTGTAATAAAACTAAAACCAGATGGCGCCACTCTGTCATTGAACGTTATCAATGTTAAATAGTCCACTACTTTTTCTTTCTCTGTGGGCGTGGCACCAGGGTTTAGTACCGTGCCATTTAATATCTCTTGAATTCCCCACCACTCTATATCATCTTTACCCTGAAGTTTCAGCTGTACTTTTCTAAGACCTATATCTGAAAAATGGAAAAATTACATATCTCTATGAATGATACATACAGCTTCCCAATGCTTCAGAAATCTATACTTTTTATATTGGAAAATAAAAAATCTCCATTTTTAGCATCCTACATGCAAATTCTACGTTTTTAGGCAGATTCCACATCCTTTTAAATTTTACCATATCATAAACATACAAATTAAGATTTAAGATAGGGTAGCATCGTAAAAGAAAAGAAAAAAACTTGTTTGATCAAAACCAAATAGCAATTTCCATTGACTTTTCTAATTACCTATTTAGTTTAATATCTGGAATGAAATGTTCAACAAACACAGTTAAGTACATTTCTTCTTTAAGGTCTACGTATCTTGTAGCTGTAACTGTATCAGTGGTGTAATGGTTAGCCTAGTTATATTGAGTGCGATAGACCTTGGGTTCGAACGTCCCATCGGGTCAAACCGACGACTATAAAATTGTTATTTGTTGCTTCTACCCTAAGCACGCAGCATTAAGGAGAATGAGCAATGACAGGTTCAAACAAATGTCGGTTAAAACTGAGGATTATAAAATTGTTATTTGTTGCTTCTACCCTAAGCAAGCAGCATTAAGGAGAAAGAGCAATGACAAGTTCGAACAACCATCGGGTCAAACCAAAAACTATAAAATTGCTTTTTGTTGCCACTACGCTAAGCATGCAGCATTAAGGTCCTTAATAAGGAGTAAGAGCAATGACTGATTCACTCAGAAACAGAACAATGTGTTGAGTGACACATCTTCCAAGGACTTTTTAAGTCAACTGGCATTATAAAAATCCAGCTGGACATGTTGGTCTAGTATAAGGCAGACATCATCTTCATCTCACTGAAATGTAACTTGTTCTTATCAAGATACAGTTGAAAACTTGCTGACTTGGCGTAAAACAACAATAACTCACAACATCTTATTAAAGGGAACATGACAAAATTGATCCAATGTATGAAGTTCTGTATGACTATCCCACTCAGGTGAGGTGCACTCGATACAACATTATGTGATAAAATTTGTCAGTGACTTGCGGCAGGTCTGATGTTTTCTCCTCGTACTCCGGTTTCCTCCACCAATAAAACTGACCTCCAGGATATAACTGAAATATTGTTGAAAGTGGCATTAAACACCATAATCATGTATGACTATCGATCCTTAACCATTAATGTCACACAATTTATTATTTTCTTCCAAAACCTTTTTAACAATGTTGTCTGTTAGTGGATATTACACAATTCTGCCTTTTAAAAAAACTTGCATTTTCTTACCTGAATTTAGGGATTGAACATTGCTACCTAGACCTTTATTTGGCAACTTTAAAAATCTTGGAAACAGTCTTGATATATTTCTAAAAAACAAGAGAAAATATTTTTATGGTTCAGTAATACTGTATACTGTATTTACTCGCCAATAAGCGGGGACCCCTTTTCTGATCTAGAAAATCTGTATTTTGTTATTGACCTGCTTATAAAGCTGGTTCCAAAAATTTGACCCATGATTGAAATGTGCAAGTGTTAGTATATAGCGTAAGTATCTTTGCACAATTAAGATAAAATTAGTGTTTTTTGTTGTTGTTACTGAGCATTACTCGACATAGAGGGGGAGGGGGAGAGGAGAAGGAGGATCATTGATGGGAATCTTGTCTTAGAAAAAAAAAGAAAAAAGAAGGAATTCAATCATCTTCATCTTCAAACAATAGATGGGTCTGAAGCATGGCAGTTGGACTTGCATACACAATAAGTGCCGATCACATCTAAAGTTATCAGTTTGATTCTCTCCCTTAGAAAGGTGTAAGCATTACACCTATATGTACCACAGTTTCCTCCATACATAAAACCGACCACTAGATATCATAGAAATATTGTTGAACATGCCACTAAACACCAATAACGTTAACACACAAAGCATAACACCACAGGGGTGGTTACGGCCATCTTCGATTTAGGAACTATGCTTCAAAGGTAAACTTTGTAATGAAATATCTTACGACGGTTCATGTGTAGTTCAATGTATTATGAAAAAACATATTTTAAATTTCATGAAGATTACTGGCTAGAATTGGAAAACAATATAAACTATGCCAAAAGAAACTAGTATTACTGTGAGCACAGCTCACTAAGATATACCCCCCACTCCCCACATCTGTCCAACCTATTTCCATAACTAAAACATTACTGATTGTTCCAACCAAAAATGAAAGGGACCCTCCTCTATTACCCAGCCAAGATAAACAATAATTGATAGCCGTATTACGGTACCGGACACGAAAAAAAATCCGGTTTTGAAAACGTCGGAGTACACGTTTATTATATCGGAGGTCGGATTAAGGGTCTGAAAATCGGAGAAACTCCACCAAAATCGTGGTTGTTGGCATCCCTGCAGTTTCCGAAGGGATCCCCCTCTCTTCACAATTAAGTCACTAATAAAATTTTAAAAGATTTTGAGAAACACTTACTCAAGTTGTACGACATATAGGGTAAAATACACTACTTTCCGTCATATCAAGTGTAATAACTCTGGAATGGCAAAAGTGAAAACCGTCAAAAATGAAAGGGATCCTTCTCTCTTCACCAGTAAGCTGCTGATAAAATTTCAAAACATTCTAAGAAACACTACTCAAGTTATCATACGACATAGGGTAAAAATCCTATTTTCCGTCATATCAAGTCCAATAACTCTGGAATGGCAAAAGTGAAAATCGTCAAAAATGAAAGGAATCCTCCTCTCTTCACCGGTAAGCTGCTGATAAAATTTCAAAACATTCTGAGAAACACTACTCAAATTATCATACGACATGGGGTAAAAATCCTATTTTCCGTCATATAAAGTCCAATAACCAGAGGCTCTCAAGAGCCTGCGTCGTTCACCTGGTTATAAAAAGAACCAATTGGTCCTATGTAAAAACTATGTCCTGCGGTGGTGGCCATCTTGGATTTCAGATCGGCATAAAAAACCAGAACTTTTTAGTGGACCTTCAAATGATTATTCCTGGAGTTTGGTTTCAATTGTCCAAGTGGTGTAAGAGAAGAAGCATTTTGAAACATTTTTCCCATAGGGTCCAATGTTAAACTAAGTCCTGCCATAGCCGCCATTTTGAATTTTATATCGAAACAAAAAACCTAAAGTATGTAGTGGACCATCCAATGAACATTCATGTACAGTTTGGCTTTAATCATATTTGTAGTTTCTGAGAAGAAGCCATTTGAACATTTTCCCATAGGGTCCTATAATCTATTTCCTACAGTGGAGGCCATCTTGGATTTCCGATTGGCATAAAAAACAGAAACTTTGTAGAGGACCTTCCAATGATCATTCCTGGGCAGTCTGGTTTCAATTGTCCAAGTGGTTTCAGAGAAGAAGCGTTTTTGAATTTTTTTTCCATAGGGTCCAATGTTAAACTAAGTCCTGCCGTAGCTGCCATTTTGAATTTCATATTGGAACAAAAAACATAAAGTTTGTAGAGGACCATCCAATAACATTCGTGTACAGTTTGGCTTTAATCATATTTGTAGTTTCTGAAAAGAAGGCATTTGAACATTTTTCTATAGGATCCAATGTTAATCTATGTCCTGCATTGGTGGCTATCTTGGATTTCCGATTGGCATAAAAACAGAAACTTGGTAAAGGACATTCCAATGATTATTCATTTACAGTTTGGGTTTAGTCAGTTCATTAGTTTCAGAGAAGAAGATCTTTGAAATTTCAGCCAATCAGAGCATATTATTGGCAGCCATGTTGAATATCCGACTGGAACAAAAAACAGAAACTTTGTAGAGGACCATCCAAGGAATATTCCTGCTAAGTTTGGTTCCAATTGGCCCAGTGGTTTCGAAGAAGCTTGAAATGTGAAAAGTTTAGACGACAGACGACGGACGCCAAGTGATGGCAATAGTTCACCTACTAAAAATCGTCAAAAATGAAAGGGATCCTCCTCTCTTCACCAGTAAACAGCTGATAAAATTTTAAAAGATTCTAAAAAACACAACTCAAGTTATCGTAGGACATAGGATTTGTCTACAGACAGACGGACGGACATGGTGAAACCAGTATAACCCCCTACAACTTTGTTGCGGGGGGTATAATATACAGCGGTGCTTCACCCTGGCCTATAAAATCTCATAGTGCTCGAACAATCAAAGTGAAACATGTCAAAAATATAGAGCCTCAGACCACCTTTCCTAATAATAATCTGGTAAAGTTTAAAGAGGATCAGTCAAGGTAATCTGGAATAAGCACACAACATGGTTACAACAGACTATTTTTCATGGGATAAAGTCCAATAACTCAATAAATCAAAAGTGAAATTGTAAAAAAAAGTGTACACCCTCTGACCACCATGCCAAATAATCTTGATTTTTTTTTTTTATTATGAAAATCGACCAAGGCAAAGTAGAGTTAGCATGAAATATGTTCATGCACAACAAACAGGTAAAATGATACCACAATATGTCCCATCCAGAGACATGCATATAAAAGCATATAAAAAGGATGTCCCAGCATGGCAGTTCCCTATAATAAGGGTATATAATGTCAACAATTTAAAAAAAATACTTACAATGAATCTGTCACATTGCTCTGTAAAAGCTCGGCCAATTTATGCTGTTCTTTATTATCTAGTTCTCTGGTTGTTTGGAAGGTCACTGTTTCTCCAGCTGCTGCAGAAGTTTGTGTCCTATATCATGAAAAATATATTTTAGAAATGTATTGTGTCGATCAAATTCTGAATACGTTTCATTTGGAATATATACAGAATACCAATCAATAAATGGGGTCATCGTGGTCGTGATCATATGATAGGTGGATTTTCAACTACCTGTGCAGCCAGTGCCTATCACCACTAACATTGTGAGTTCAATCCCGCTAATGGTGAGGTGTACTCAATACAACATTATGTGATAAAATCAGTGACTTTCGGCAGGTCTGTGGTTTTCTCCGGTTTCCTCCACCTGCTATAACTGAAATATTGTTGAAAGTGGCATTAAACACCATCATCCTAACCCCACCCAATCCATAAAGTTTTATTTTACTTACATAGGAAAAATAAAAATAAAAATAATTGCAAAAAAATCCAATAAAGGTAGAAAATACTTTATGTACTGTACATGTAAATAATGGAAAACAATGTTTTGTTTTAGTATTGCAATTCTCTTTTTTACCATGGGTATCCCCGTGTGACAATAAGTCGGCCAGTCATTGGATAATGTTTGATTATTTTTTTCATGTTTGAAAAGTAAAAAATTTTTTCTTTATAATTATGTTCCTTATCTATTCTTGCTCACATGTGTAAAGTTCCATAGTAAAAAGATCGATAACAATGACACACTGACCCATATTTGTTTACTACCCTTTTTGTAAATGGCATCGTATAACGTGACATAAGGCCAGTCAGTGGTAAATAAATCACATGATTTTGTCATAGCCCAACCAAACTTAAAAAGTAAACCAGATTAAGAAAGTACAGTATTTTAGCTTTTTCTGTGTAATTGTTTTGTCTGAAGAATTTCAAAAGATGTTTTTTTTTTTTTAAAATAAATTGAAATTGAAGTATCAAAATTAATTATTTGATGCAAACATTGAGCTTGCTTACCCATATAATAAAATATTTAATCCAGTGAAATTGGTGTTTTTGATTTTGTCAATGCAATACATACTACCATATTTTTGTAAAACAATTAATGACTGATTTCTGTTTATTTCAATCACATTTATTATCACAGAATGGTAACAATGCAGTTTTGTTGATGCTATTTGCAATGACAGGTTTTTCCCCCCCAGATAATCTGATTTATCTGTCTGGTTTAATTTAATTCTCTGTTCAATTTATGCTATAAATTTTGATTATTTCTGTTAAATTAATTCTTTTTCTATCTTCTCTGTGAATATCATTTGATTACACCAAGTTGTAAGGGGTATATTTGTTATTAAAGCAGTAGTGGAAATGGAAAATAATCTGCCATTTTGTGATTAATGGAGAGCACTTGTATGTATTTTCCCGGTACAATCAGCCATTTTCTAGAAAATGGTGGAATCTGAATGATCAATCATCATATTTTCAAAGTATTTTAAAATACAATTTGCTTGGCCTACATTTCAGAAAAGGTCATGATCTGTGATGACGATTACATCAACAAACCGGAAAGGTAACCAGAGGCTCCCAGGAGCCTGTAATCGCTCACCTGGATCAAAGCTGCTTTCAATAACAATGCAACTGCACTGTGGTGGCCATCTTGGTGGGAGAGCGTGACTGCCGGAGACAATTTTGGAAAAGGACCATCGAATGATTATTCCATCAAAGTTTGGTTCTAATTGAGCTACTGGTTCCAGACAAGATAGTTTCTATGTGAATGTCCCATAGGGTCCTATGTTAAACTAAGTTCAGCTGTGCAGCCATCTTGGTCAGAGGGCAGGACCACCAGACACAATTTTGGAAGAGGACCATCCAATGAATATTCTATCAAAGTTTGGTTTCAATTGAGCAACTGGTTCCAGACAAGAATATTTTTATGTGAATTTCCAATAGGGTCCTATGTTAAGCTAAGTTCGGCTGTGGGGGTCATCTTGGTCGAAGGGCCGAACCGCCGGACACATTTTTGAAAGAGAACCATCCAATGACTATTTTATCAAAATTTGGTTCCAATTGAGATAATGGTTTCAGACAAGAAGATTTGTATGGGAATTTCCCATAGGGTCCTATGTTAAATTAAGTTCGGCTGTGGTGGCCATCTTGGTCGGAGGTCTGAAATGCCGGACACAATTTGGGAAGGGGACCACCCAAGGATCATTTCAGCAAAGTTTGGTTGAGATTGGCTCAGTATTTACAGATTTTTTTTCAATTTCATCCCCCCTTTTTTCTATTTTTTTAGCTTGGCAGTCATCTTGGTTGGAAGTCGGAATCACCGGACACAATTTTGGAAGGGGGCCATCCAAGGACCATTCTACCAAAGTTTGGTTGCAATTGGTCCAGTGGTTTCTGAGGAGAAGATTTTTATGTGAATTTCCGATAGGGTCCTATGTTAAGCTAAGTTCGG
>MJUT01023164.1:350828-367979 GCA_002080005.1 Gigantidas platifrons
AAAAAAAATGCAAAATACTGTGAATTCATTTTTATTCGTGGTATACCAATTTTCGTGGTTTTCGTGGGTGCCAGCAAACCACGAATTTAAATGTTCGATGAAAAATGACCATTTGATTTCCATTTGGCGGTAAGCAAGGTTTTGACAGCACAAACATTTGTAGCCATGTAGGTAATTCAACATTGTTACATGATGTAATTGTAATGCATGTCTTGTGAATCTAAAATAAATGTACCTGTGTGTCATTTTGTGATTGATAAACATGTAAACTCTTGGAAAAAATTGTTTATTGTTGTGACATTACATTTTGCGGTAATAACTTCCGGTATTTTTGTATTGTTTAATGAAGTGTTGATACAAATAAATACAAAATATTTTTGGTAAAATTTCAATTGGTAATACTAACATTATTGTCGCCTTTTATAATTGCTGTGTAAACATTTTGATTGACAATCATAAAGTTTATTGGTGATAATAATCGGATTAACAGTCGGTATACTGGTATCATATACGCCCGGAGGTCAGGATTTTAATTTGTTGACACGTGATGTTTAACTGCTGTGACATAAAAGTTCACACTTTTTTTCTTTACCGTTTAATGCAACTTTTTTATATGTATCATTTATGGCATGTCATGTTCCCGTAGAGTACAAAGAATTATAATTTAAGTTTTGACTCCTAGTGTGAAGTTTAGCAAAAACATACCCTTTTTGTGAAATATTAATTAAGAAACAAATGTAAATGGTACTGTCAAAATTATGCAATCAAATAATTATCAAAATTGTAACAAGCAGATAATGTACAACAATGATCCATATTTGTTTTGCGTACTTGTAAACTTACTTTAAATGAACACTTTATCGTAGAATCGCGACACGTAAAATCTATGAATTTGAAGTGAAAATCCACGAATTTAAGTATTTCAAAACCTTTTTTATTTTTATTTTTTGTAATCGGCAATCCACGAATTCAACTATCCCACGAAATGCCTTTTTTCACAATCCACGAAAATTGGTACCAACGAAATTAAATGAATTCACATTAATTCGATTGAGAAAAAATGAAATGATCTAATTTACATGGGGTCGTCGTGGTCGTGATCGTATGGTAGTTGGATTTACACCAGTGACTTGCGGTGACCTCCACTAATAAAACTGATCGCCACGATATAACTGAGATATTGTTAAAAGTGGCATTAAACACCATAAACCTAGCATCTAATTTACTGACTTTCTTAACGGAAACCTGACACTAATTTATCAAACATCTTTTTTCAGTGAATAAATATATTTATTAATTTAATGTAGTTGCTTAATATCCCTGGTTTGTGATTGGACAATGCTGTAATTTCATGGTATCAATTCCATGGTTGAAAATCATGAGATATTTTAGATGATTGCCACTTACGTCATCTTGTCAACAATGTAGCAATACACATGATTACATTTGAATGGAAATAACTGAATTGTATTTGAATATTTCATGGCATCAATTGTCGATATAATGGTGTAATTTTCACCAATTCCACGGTTGAAATAGCATGAAATATTTTTTTTCTAATTTTAGCTGATAACCGCTTATGGCATCTTGTCAATAATACAGAAATATATATATATGATGTATGTATGTCTATCCTACACATGATTACATTAGAATGGAGATAACTGTATTGTATTTGAAATTTCACGGCATCAATTGTCGAATTAATGGTCGCAAATATCCGTTTACTGGCTCCGCTTACGCGTCGCCAGTAAACTCAATTTGCGACCATCAAATCTCCAACTGATGCTGTGAAATCTTCAAATACAATACAGTTATCTCCTAAATGTACAATTACATCCTATCATTGAATCATCTATAAGTAAATTGCTGTTTTAACACTTTTGTTATGTGGAAATCTGTACAGGATAATGGTTTGGTCTGGATTATGGTGTTTAACGGCACTTTCAACAATATTTCAGTTATATTGTGGCAGTTAGTATTATTGGTGGAGGAAACCAGAGTACCTGGAGGAAACTACCGACCTGTCGCAAATTACTGACAAACTGTACAGGATATTAAAACCTAATAAAAATAATAAAAAAACATGAATTACTTGGATGATTTTTGTTTCTTTTCCTTCTTTCCCTCCATATCTTGTTCCTCCAGACTAGTCTCTATACTACTGTGTGTTCCAGAAGAGTGTAACACACTACCTAATCTTACAATATCAGCATCCTACAATATACATGTTAATTTGGTTAAATATAAAAAAAATATCATGGCTGACTTGACAATATTTATAATAATGATTTAGAATTATCAGAAACAGTAAATGTGAATACGAGAAGAGTATGGAGTAAAACTATTTCATGTAATGGAATTTGGAAAGTCCCAAATCCATGAGCTCCTATCTGATATCTATTGTATTAAAAAACACATAAATGTTAATATGATTGATTACCTCCTGAGATGGAGAACCTGGTGGTGAAACTGCTGGAGAAACCTGATTTTCTACATCTTCAAAGTCAGCAGTTATGTCTTCTGCTCCCTTCCATAATCCATATCTCTGTTAAAATTAATAAACATTAAATTAATTCAATATTGATATCATTACTTATTGGTAGATAAAACACAGTTAAAAACAACAGAGTTGATCTCCCTATACAGCTATAGATATGCATAGCAACAAAAAAACTAGAGAAAGTTAATCTGGTGATCACAGATATCCCCACATTCCAAACCTAAAAAGTCCCTATTTTCTAAGAGAAAAAGGGCCATAAATGTGAAATACACCGTAATCAAACTTAACCTGTATTCTATGGTACACAGCAATGTGTGAAAGTTTGAAAAGATTTGGTTGAGCGGTACTTAAATTATTACCTGGAAACCTAAAAAGTCCCTATTTTTTTTAAGAGAAAAAGGGCCATAACTCGGGAATGGTAAATGTGAAATACACCGTAATTGAAATAATCTGTATTTAATGGTCCACAGCATTGTGTTAAAGTTTGAAAAGATTTGGTTGAGCCATACTTCAAATATCATCCGGAAACCTAAAAAGTCCCTATTTTCTAAGAGAAAAAGGGCCACAACTCATGAATGGTAAATGTGAAATACACCGTAATCCAATTTAGCCTGTATTTTATGGTACACAGCAATGTGTGAAAGTTTGAAAAGATTTGATTGAGCGGTACTTTAATTATTATCCGGAAACCAAAAGTGTGACAGAAGGAAGGACGAACGAACACGAGGATCCCTATATACCCCCGACTCTCGTCGAGCGGAAGTATAAAAATCAGCATGCAAAAAAGCCATGCATAGCAACGGGAAATCCTTTTTTTTCCAAAGATTTAGGTGCAAGTCCACAATCTCCTAAAATGAATGAGTAAATTGCTGAATCTTCATTCAATATAAGTAACGCCACACGTGAAGTTATATTTCAAGCTTTGATTACACCATAGTTTGTTTTCCTTCATCTAATATAACTTTAGAAATCACAAGATTGCTACACGTAGCCCTATTTCCCCCGCCACAATAAAAGGAGTACAACGGCAGCACAGCAGGCTCATCTACATGTCATGACAAACATTCTGTCATACGGTTTCAGAGGAATTGCATTCACAAGATCTTACTATATTACACTATGTATGAAATAGTCAAACTCCGATAATTCCCACAACTTTTGTCAAGTCAAAAGGTGACACAGCAGGCTCATCGGCATCCCTACCAAATATGAACAAAGTCCGTCATGACGATAACAGGAGAGTTGCGTTAACAAAGTGTCACAGACAGACAGAGGGAGACCATTACTAGGTCCCTCAGTCACAGAGCGGTGGGGGACAATAACATTATTGACCATTGCCTGCTTATTTCTGCCGATACAAATCAATGTACCAGGTACTTCTACCGGCTATCCAGAGTTTTTTCCTCCAAAACTTGTCATTACTGGTTGCACATGGTGTGCAAGTACACATTATTAATACAAAAAACAAAAAAACACAGAAATACCCTTAGGAACCTAAGAGTCATTTGTGTAAGTGTGATACTAACTACAGAATAAAGAGTCCGAATATGATCAATTCGAAATGGGACAATATCTCTAAGAAATCATATTTCAATCTGCTAATCTTCTAATACACTCAAGAAAGTTATCCATTTCAAACTACACTAGGAGATAAAATCACACTAGTCAGTCACACACACTACACAGATGATGGTCTACCATATAAAACAAACCTTTAGTATAGATCTATGTATAAACAAGGCTAACAACAGTACCAGGTCAGTTGTGGCATACCCATCCTTACTACACAGATGATGGTCTACCATATAAAACAAACCTTTAGTATAGATCTATGTATAAACAAGGTTAACAACAATACCAGGTCAGCTGTGGCATACCCATCCTTACTACACAGATGATGCTCTACCATATAAAACAAACCTTTAGTATAGATCTATGTATAAACAAGGCTAACAACAGTACCAGGTCAGCTGTGGCATACCCATCCTTACTACACAGATGATGGTCTACCATATAAAACAAACCTTTAGTATAGATCTATGTATAAACAAGGCTAACAACAGTACCAGGTCAGTTGTGGCATACCCATCCCTCTTCTCTATACCTATAATTCTTGGTGGCCAGAATGGTTCTAAGTTTGTCATATCTTTATTCCAAGGGAAGAAACCAAACTGGAACAGGTACTTCACTACAATGATGGCCTTCAAGAGAAATGACATATACATTTTGTAATTATAAAAGATGAATTGGATAGATTACAGATGCTTAATGGCCAGACTTTAAAAATGATGAGGATTATCGGTAACTAAGATATGTATGACCGGGATAAATCTTAATATTTTTGCTGCAATTGCCATTTGGATTCCATAAAATAACAAATCTAGTATCTCATCAAAAGTTCTATGGGACCAACATCTGACTTGATATATGAAATATTCAAAATTTCAGAAGCCAGCTGAGCTACAATCTAAAAATTTTCAGCTGTCCAAGTGAAAGTGGTTTTGGGCTAATGTGCCCCTGTTAAGTTTTATCCTGGTATGACATGTGTGATTTAGACAACATGCTCTAAATATAACTCCTTAAGTGGGAGTGGTTTATCTCATTGCAGGTTATGATGATGATCCTACCTTTATGATTGACATGTTAGACATGCTACAAAAATGACATAAGTGGGAGTGGCTTACCTCAGTGTCGGTTATGATGATGACCCTACCTTTATGATTGACATGTTAGACATGCTACAAAAATGACATAAGTGGGAGTGGCTTATCTCAGTGTCGGTTATGATGATGACCCTACCTTTATGATTGACATGTTAGACATGCTACAAAAATGACATAAGTGGGAGTGGCTTACCTCAGTGTCGGTTATGATGATGACCCTACCTTTATGATTGACATGTTAGACATGCTACAAAAATGACATAAGTGGGAGTGGCTTACTTCAGTGTCGGTTATGATGATGATATAAAATTATTATGATTGGCATGATAAACATGCTTCAAAAATATCATAAGTGGGAGTGTCTTACTTCAGATAATCCAAAATATTTTTGATGGACACGACTCTGACAACATGCCACACAAAGAAATCCTATGTGGTTGTAGATTAGTTTGGTTGGCCAATAACTCTTTTTGATGTACTTGATACATGTATTGACAATAATACTAAATGACAACATATCAATAGTGAGTGGCTTACCTCAGTGTAGGTTATAGTTGTGATCCAGAAACTCTTTGATGGGCGTGGCACTGACAACATTCCCCACAAAAACACCATTAGTGGGAGTGGCAATGACAATAGACTGGCATATTTAATGAGACTGAGTATCATTAGGAAGTAACAGATTAGTTCTGTACGTGAGATGATCAGATAAAACAGGGCTTCCAGAAGAAGGTAGATTCTAGATTTATTCTTATCAAACTTTTCTTTCTTCTTGTCACCATCTAAACTGTCAAAACTGAAATGATAAATAAGATTTTCATTTGTAAACTACTGTAAACCAACTTTTGTTCGTAACTTTCGCGGTAGAGTAGAAACTCGCGAAAGTTTATATCCGCGAACTAGTCGGTCTACAGTGTGTAAGAAACAAGAACATATATAGCCTAGCAAACACCATATAGCGTCATGTATTTTCTGGTATAGATCGATATCCGTTAGACAACACAAAGTCATGTATACGTATTTAAATTTTGGGGGGGTCATGTAAATTAACATGACTGTTAAATAAATTTAATCAATATTGATTCATAGGTGAATTATTATCTTTTTTTTTTTAATAATATTTTACCTGGGTGTTTCAGTAACATCTTTATCAACAGTAATCACATGTATTTCAACCAGATCTGTACCAACACTGAAATTAATATATAATTTGATATACATTAATTTCATGGTTTAATAAAAATATTTGTGAAAAACAATTTAAAAGGTTCATTTTGACAAAATACAAATAAATTTGGCTATAAATTGAGAATTATAATTATATTTCTACTGAAATAATAACAAAAATTCAAAAGCTTATAAGTTGGCATTAAACACCAATCAATAAATCAAAATTTATCCTACAAAAAAAAAAGATACACATCTGATTAATGGATCTAACAGTCTTTCCTTCAAAGTTCATATATTTCCATCATTATCAATATAAGAAAGTCTAATTTAGATATATCATTAATAAAAGCAGAAAACAATGAAGGGAGAGTTCACTAGCCATAATATTTTTTTTTGGTACAAACAAAAGTTTGAAAATAAGAGATTATAAATTGTTGGAGTTTTGGGGACCAGAGGATAAAAACATTGAATTCTTACGTAGGTTGTCCATCTGTTGCTTGTTCCTCTAACTCCGTCTGTTCTACTTTATGTTGTCCTAACTGAAAGTTAAATAATATAGTCTCATTTTATATACCTGTTATCAGGGATGATTCTGTATAGAAAATTAAAATAATTTAAAATCAATGAAAATGGCTGAAACCCCCTTTCAAAAAGTTCATTTTTGACCTGATTTTACAGTGTCCTGCACCTTTCAATCTTTTCCACTTCCATGTAAGGAACAGATACAATATTTGTTTATTCTAATAAAAATAGATGTTTGTTGTATCTTTTTTAAATGATACACTAACAACATCCTGTTTTAAATGATACACTAACAACATCCTTTTTTAAATGATACACTAACAACATCCTTTTTGGGATCATGTCATGTAACCTTTCATTCATCTTTCTTCGACTGTCCAATCATATGCAAGAGAATTAAATAAATTGACCAATCGGACAACAACTCTAATCGCGTGCTTGGTTAGTTGTATATGTATGAACCCCGTACATGGATTTTAAAACAACATCTGAATTTAACATATGCAGTGCCGGATTTAGAAAAAGAGAGGCCCTAGGCTATTCCACTTGTGAGGCCCCTCCCAATTCCCCATCTTTACAACTGGAATGAATTTGAATTTTGGTGCTTAATGCCACTTTCAGCAATATTTCAGTTATATCATGGCGACCAGTTTTAGTGGTGGAAGTACCCGGAGAGAACCACTGACCCTGGGCAAGCAACTGGTAAACTTTATCACTTGCGGCTGCGAGTCGCGTGCACCCTTTTTTGTAATTTACAAAGCTGGGCGCGAACTCATACCGTATTGGTGATAGGCTTGTATGAGTTGCTAGATCCAACTCATTGAGCCACCCGGGCTCCTAGAGGAAGATGGAAGTGTGTTTAATCAATTTCAATAAAGGCGAAGATGATGTGGGGTATTTAAAATTCTGCAATATTCCAATAACAATTATACGCCTTGGCCGGAGGCCCCCTAAATGTTGAGGCCCTAGGCTTCAGCCTATTGATAAATCCAGCACTGAACACATGGTCTTCCATGTGTACTTCGGTTTCCTCAACCAATAAAACTGACTGCCACGATATAACTGAAATATTGTTGAAAGTGGCGTTACACACTATAACCCTAACCTGAATTTAACACTGAAATGTTCAAATATGCACTGAGTCAAACTTTAATTTTGTGCTTTGGAAGTATTGAATTTGATCAGTTACACAAACATGGACAGCAAGGAGCTTCCTCATCATGTACCCTAATGATCCTACAAACTGGACATCTATGTAGCTGAAAGTGACATGGAAATTTAAATTTGTTTTACCTTTGAAGTCACAAAAGTTTAAATAACATTCTAACATTCCATGATTTTGTAAGTTTATTTGTTGCTTAAGGTCCCAGTCAAGTGATAGATTGAATACAAGAAAGTAGAACTAGCACTACTTTAAAAATATGTTCCACATATATAATGTAAAAAATATGGTTCAAAACATCTTAGTGCTTATTTCATTTTGTCTGTTGTTTTGACTGTGACTGCTGAAGGTTATCACACAGACATACTAAATTATATATCTATGTATGTATTACTGACACGTTGTATATCTTTTATCCCACGACTTCAATCGAACATGCTAGGTTTGTTAGTCACATGATCACATACAATGATGCAGGACAAGGTGAACTTAAACAATATGGTTTCAAATACATATTGAATAACGGCCGTTTTGAAGGTGGAAACAGTCATTATCATGAGTATCGCAGAGAGTCCTAAACACAAGCAACAAGTCCAGGACTCACCTAGACAAGTATCTCTGGGTAGTATTGAGTACATTTTTTCATGTGCAGGAATCAAACTCATTATTCTTAATAGTGATAGGCACTTATTGGTTAGGTAGGTGTAAATCAGACTCCAATACAATTTTGTGGTCATAAGTTTTCTAATAACTACCGGTATATTATAAGAACTGCCTCAATATAGCTGAAATATTGTTGAAAGTGGCATTAAACACCATAACCCCCCTTCCCCTCTATATTATAAGACAGTTAATTATTTAAAGTTTTTGTTAAGGAAACAAGTGTTGCCTGAGGGCAAGTGTGGACACAGAAATGTGCTGTCCAAAAGGCAAGAGTGGATGTCAATATTTCATATTATTTAACTTAAAAAAAAAAAAAAAAATTCATGGACACAGGGGTTCTGGATTTTTTTTTTTAATAAAAAACTATTATGTTGCTGACATTAAGTTTCCGGAAATTGGGTTGTCGTATGTCCATATAATAACTTCAAATATACGTGATATCCATACTCGACGTAGTGATAATTTGTTGTTGACATTTTTCTATATTCAAATAATCCTGGATTATTATTTTTGTTTAATGTCCGGTTCTGTGTTTTTATTTCAAACTCCTCTCATTTACAAAACCACTGATATTGTTCAATTTTTAACGCTGATTTAAGCTTTAGTCGCAACAAATTTATATTTTTCTTTTTAAACTCTCGAAACATAACATTTATTTAACTGTAAAATTCACCCCATTTTTTCCCCTTTTTTTCTTGTTTAAATTAATGATCAACAATATGCCAGAATCAAACAAATGAATAAATATAACATAGCATCTTTCCTTTACATTGTCAAGATTCTATATTTATAAACTATTGTCCAAGATAAAAATAGACTACGCATGCTACTCACAGTGACCCGTGGCCCAGATTACGTGACCCAGATTAGCAGGTCTCAAGAATCTTTTCTGTATAATGGTATATAATAAATCTAACAATTAGTTTAATAAGGAGGGACTTTAGAAAAGTAACTGAAAAAAACAAAATTCCAGGTGCAGGTCATAGTTTACCTTGTATTGTAACTGTCGAGACCTCTGTAATAAAAAAATGTGTGACAAAACTAGATAATTTGTTTTTATTGTTACGTTATACAAAACAAATAGTTACATTATTTATATATCTCTATCTAAAATTTGGAACAGACAGAACATTTTTTCCCAGAAATAGAATAAACAATCTTGTGGTTTTAAATAATGTTTTGCCAGTTTCTGACTTATTATTTTTTTAATAAATGTTTTTATTATAAAATAACTTTAGTGGGGTTTTGATTGAGCCTTCTTCCAATAAATTACCATCCAAACAGAGCATTTTTTCTTTACTTTTCAATTTGAAATTGAAGTTACATTATGAAAGTAGCAATGTGACGGGCTAAAAATAATGAACAAAAATCCCTGTATAGAGAAAATCAAAAATATTCTAATGAAAATTTGACATAGTCTATTATGACTATTCAGTGTATTCCACTGTGATAATTTTGATTTTGCATTTTCAAGAGAATTCAAATAGAAAAATGGCAGAACTACTGAAAAAAGTACCACACGATCAGTAATAAACCTGTTTGTTATATATCCACAGGTTTCCAATCTAAAATTGTCAATGCGGAAAATCATACAGGATAAACACCACATTTCATAGCCTCTTCAGAATAAGTTGGTTCCGTGTTCACTCAATTTTATTGTTTGCTTATAGACTTTGTCTTAACACCAAAAGGATTCAACACATGAAAGACTTACCCGTATTTGCTTCCTAGCTTCTTTGACCTCTTCCTCCAGCTGATCAGCAACCATTCTGTAGTCTTTAGATATATTATTACATGTCTCTATGATAGAGTCACATGAAAGACTTACCCGTATTTGTTTCCTAACTTCTTTGACCTCTTCCTCCAGCTGATCAGCAATCATTCTATAGTCTTTAGATATATTATTACATGTCTCTATGATAGAGTCACATGAAAGACTTACCCTTATTTGCTTCTTAGCTTCTTTTACCTCTTCCTCTAGCTGATCAGCAACCATTCTGTAGTCTTTAGATATATTATTACATGTCTCTATGATAGAATCACATGCACTTTCTAGTAGAGTTTTGATTAATAGCAGAATTGTTCCTGTTTTGTCAAGGATATCTATTAAAAAGAAATCACAAAATAAAATATTCATGTCAAAACCGTAGACATGGGAGGGTTAGAGATAAAGTCACAATTTTTGTTGAACTAAGACTATTAAAGACTGTATTTTGACCATCAGCCTAAACAGCATGTTACATTGCTAGATCATCGATCACCACCAAAGTATTTTTTTATTTGTTTCTAAGTGTAAAGTTAGTCACCACCTCCCATCCCCAAAGTACCTTTATTTGTTTCTAAGTGTAAAGTTAATCCTCAATATAAGAACAAAATGGAGGTCAATGTCTTCGTCAATGGTCAATTTTAGTTCAACAATTCCCAAATAATCTACACTTTGTATTTGATATTTCCATCCAATTACAATTGTAATTTATACATGTTTTTGTCATTTATCATTATATTTATCTACTTCTGTCTTTGTTTAAAAAAAAAGGGGGGGGGGGAATACAAATTTGTACCAATTTTTATACAAGTAGTTTATATTCATTTTACTTAAAAATAGGCATTTCCAGAAATTGTACCCACTGCTGTTCAATATGGAAAAAAAAGATAGGTACAGAGACCTGTGAGGCCATCCTTCTTATTAGGCCAGATTTCAGATGCACTGAGATAGTAAAATACTTCTAAATTATCCTCCTCAAGAGATACTACCTCTCTTATAAATACCCATTACATACATAGTGTGGTGGTACAAGACTTTGTATCAGGTCGAGTCTGTTGTGTGAACCAATATCACTACGAGTCGCGATAGCGACGAGTTGTGATGCGGTTAGTTCACGCAACAGACAAGACCTGATACACAGTCTTCTACCACCACTTTATGTATGTAATAAGTTTATCTAACTTTTCAATAAAAATGAATTTTAAACAAATAGCAAGGGTTGAATTAAAATGTGTACAATACTCTGACGGAGACTACATTTTTTGTATGACGTCACGTTATTTTTTCCGTTCTTTCACCAATGCCAGGTTATACTGTGTTTTGTCTCACATTCCAATGATATAACATCATGTCAAAGTAGTTCGGCAGAGAACGTCTCGAGCAACGTCGCACCATTCTTTTATCACCACAGTGTGGTGATACAACATCTTGTATCAAACACCTTGTATCAGACAGGCGACTTTCGTTAATTTCAAAGGAAAACGTACATAATGTTAGATAAAGTCATTTATTCATTGCAGAAGGTGTGACCTTTGAAGTAGGGAACTACTGTAAAAACAATATTTATGTAGACTAATTTTTACAGAGGTAAAAGAAAGTAAGATTACTAAAAATACTGACCTTTTTCCTCCTCCTCTTCCTCTTTGTCTTGTTCAGATTGTTCAATCTGGTCCTCTTTGTCCTAAATAGTAGAAAAAAAAGACTATAAAATAAATGGATAGGCACCTATATGATGCATTATTGGGCATACCTCTGTCTAGTTCTGTCCCATATAACCCTTTGAGGTAAAAAATATATTCATTTGATTTTCTTCCTGTTTGAACAAAAGCAGGGTATTACCCACATAACATTTTGCAAGAAATTTCTAAAATTATATCTTGAGTAATTCTTAAAATGTATGAAGTTTTCTGTTTAAAAACATTCTCATAAAAAATATTTAAAAAATTAATTCATAACCACTTGTCTCATTCTTAAACTCTATGATTTAAAAAATAAATAGGTCTAATTTTTTTCATGTTTAAAATCATCCAAGGTATTACCCTGGTCAGTCTTCCTGCAAAATATTTTAAAATCTGATAAGTTAATTTTCAAATTATTGCATAAACAAGAATTTGAAAACAGATGGCTGGTTTGGTTGGTTTATGGTGTTTAATGCCACTTTCAACAATATTTCAGTTATATTGTGGCAGTCTGTTTTATTTGTGGAGGAAATTGGAGTAGCTGGAGAAAACCAGTGACCTGTCGCAAGTCAGTGACAAACTTTACCACATAATGTTGTATCGAGTACAGCTCGCCCGAGCGTGGTTTGAACTCACAACGTTAGAAAACATAAGGACTGATCCCATTAAATATGACATAGTTCTGTTCTCCATTTGACCAATAAAGTTATTTTTTGTGAACAAAAGTCCCATAATGCACTAGTTTCTGAAACAAAATCATGTTTAACCAACCTTATCTGCATTAGCATCTTCAGCTTGATCAATGGCAGCCTCTGGTCCAGATTGAATAGCTGTTGATATCAACTGAAAGAAATGTAAATAACATTGACTATTTAAGGAAACATCATATTATTATCATTTATAATATATATATAGTGCATTATCTAATTAAAATTACTCTATAAAGCATTTAACATAGTTAAATAAAAAAATTAAATTGTACAATAAAACTGAACATAGAATACATGAATACATGTATAACAACAAAATAAATAATTAAAAGAGATATAAAAAAAAATTGACACACATTAAAAAAGGGGGGAAATGATAAAAATAAATATACAAATTCTTTAAAAAAAAAGTAAAACTGTCAGTGTAAGAAGATTACATAAAATCATAAGAAGATAAGTTTTAACATGTTTCTTTAACATTTCCAGGGACTGTTTGTTTCCAGGCTTATTCTTCAATAGGTATCTGAAAATGAAAATTTGGTCTTCATTTCTCGAAAATATTTAAAACTTTTGACTGAAATTTCTTTAGAGAAATATTGATTCTGGTCATGTTTTATAATCTAAGCTATTATACATGAATTTATCATAGTAGAAATTTTTATAAATGCTGTAATATATTATATCATATCTTCAAATAGCAATGATCTCTGTGAATAAGGAACATTTAATTTTTAATACAAAAACATTTTTTAAACTTGAACTTGTAATTTTCAATAACAGAAAAGTTTTCTTGAGTTCACTTAATTTTATGAGATTATTTTACCAGTCAATTCAACATACTGTTTAACAATGCTTTTTAGAGCTATGGAACAAGTAATTTGATTACATTTTTTTAATTGATTTCAAATCTAAATTTGCATTATCAGATTTGATTGATGTTTGACCCTTTGCATACTGTGGAACATGCAATAAGTTTTTGGGACTTGTGGTCATACTCAAAAAACATCCAATCAGAATGTCATATCCAATAAATACAACATTCTGACTGGACAATTTAGGAGTACAAGTACAAATCTTGTACTTGTAAGTTTTATGATCGTGCGGCATGAACAACAAACTCTTAAACGGAGTCTAATAAAACCATTTGTACCTATTTCTTAACCTTCAGAGATATTAGATTTATTCTGTTGACAGTTGCAAATTTCTTCTTTTTTTTGTGTGCAAATTGTTGATAATAACTGCACATTCCGGAGACAGAATGAAATTTATCTCAGTTAAAATTATCATAACAAGTTTTTGTATCTGACAAAATGAAATCTAAAATACTTATATCAGCTAATTCAGAAAGTGTCAGAACAAAATTATCATGTTACATAATGTGTGTATTGACAAATTTGTCCATGTTGCTAAAACAAAACTGTTATAAACTCAGTTAAACTGGAAGTTTTAATGAACATTATTATTAGTAGTAGTCAGAATTTCTACAAAAAATAAAAATAAAGAAACTACAATGTAACTAGGTGTAAAGTATAAGATATTTCTGTTATTTACTGCTATGCTGTGTAAAGTGTAAGATATTTCTGTTATTTACTGCTATGCTGTGTAAAGTGTAAGATATTTCTGTTATTTACTGCTATGCTGTGTAAAGTGCAATCAGGAAGTCGTAATTAGAGAAGAAAGATATTAAAAAAGTCTACATAAATTTTTCTTCCTTTTTAAGTGGATAAAGAATACTAAGGTAGTTCTTTACATACAGTAGAAAAGCCTGAAGTTCACATGGTAGTATTTTAAACAACATTTATAAAAAGTCTAACATATGGTTTCTTGTCTGTCTAATGAAGTTTTCAGTTAAAATCTCCCTTTTTTTCCAGTAAATTAACAGTCCCCTTCCCTCTTTTTTGTAATGCCACTCACATTAAAGACCACCCCTCTTATCAGAAAAGATTTTCAGAAGAATTGAGATTGTAAAATGAAGAATTCATTAAAAAGGATTAGGGTTGTGGTGTTTAATGCCACTCTCAACAATATTTCACTTATATCGTAGCGGTCAGTTTAATTGCTGGAGGAAACCAGAGTACGGGGACAGAAATTAACTATTTTTCCCAGTAGCCAGCTGGGCTACTGACTTCTAATTTCTAGGGGCCCAGCTAAATTTTTAAGGGCCCAGTTTTATTTTTCAGTCGATGAAAAAGAAAAATCAAAACATTCGGACATAAATGAATAAGTATTCATTTTAAAAACCCATTTAATCAGGTAATACAGGCTTTTTAAATACTTTTAGCAGTATGAATTTTTATCTTCGTCTGTCTTCCTCTTTTGTGGAGGTTTTATGCCACTGATACACTCCCACATTTTCTAAACAGGAATTAACTACCTACTTATAATTTCAACTCTTAAAGAGGAATGGGTATGCAAAAAAGGTTTCCAGATATTTTGAATTAATTTGTGTGATAGATCCAGCAATAATTAAATTTAATCAAGTCTTGTCCTGGTCTGATCTAAAAAAAATCCTAATTTTGGTAGGAATGCATTTTTTGTGAAAAAAAATCCTAATTTTGTTAGGAATGCATCTTTTGTGATGTCAAACTTGTCTATAATGACGTTTGATGGCAATTTAGTAATCAGTCTTTATGTGACTGTGAGCTAAATTATGTCAGTCGGCATACATATATAGTGCACACAGATATTGTATTTTATATTGTTTTTTTTTATTTGTAAACAAATAAAATGTAGGAGATAATTTTTATTTCATAGGTTTATAAATTTGAAATATATTCTATAGTATGTAATAAAATAAACTGTATAAAAGTATCCAATACACATCTATTCTTTTGGAAAATTTTAGGATATCAATTGAAAATAAATATATACTAAAATGTACAATTGCAATAGACAAGTTATTCACCTTAGTTTGGATTACAAGTATCAATCAATTTTCATGTAAATATTTTTTCAATTAAATGTTTTTCTGTATTCCAAGATAAGGCAGATATGGCCAACAATCCGTATCTCACTGTCCGATCCCGTTCCGAATATTACATCAATTTCAACATCCGGTTTACCTACATTTTTAATTTCAGTTAAGAACATGATTCTGTTGTCATCTTCAATATATAAGCATCTCAAAACAAATTTAATTAAATAAACAATCTTTGATACTTTGGGAGTGAGGAAGTCAACTTATTTCTGTGTTCAGTAATGTATTTCAGTTTTAAGGCTCCACGTATTGCAGGTGCCCGTTCTTACTAAAAGGATGTTTACAATACATATAGGAAGAAGAAGGAGATGTTCTATTTAATAAAAATAGGAATGTGACGGTCTGACAGAATAAATAAACAAATTTCAAGTCTCTGTCTGACATTTTAATAAAACTGAAATGGAATTTAATGTCGTTCTAGAAACTCCATTGGCAGTGGAAACTTGGAGTGATGAATAAATTTCATTCGCCAACTGGACGACCGCAAAGTAATAAAATAATAAATTTCATTCGCCGTGGGTGACCGTTAATTTCCATCCCTGGAGTACCCTGAGAAAACCACTGACCTGCCGCAAGTCCCTGACAAACTCTATCACATAATGCTATATCAAGTTTCTCTCATCATGAGCAGGATTCTAATTCACAACATTAGTGGTGATAGGCACTGATTACATTGGTAGTTGTAAATCCAACTACCATAATATCACAATCACGCCCCTTCATTACAAAGAAATTAACTGGACATTATAGGTGGCAAATGGAAGGAAAAGCAAACATCTGAATCAATTGGCAAGCAAGGTTTCCTGATAATTGTGCAGTATGAACCGACAATATTTTATTCTCCATCACTTTTGCGTGCTTTTTCGTCAAATTTCAAAGAGAATAATAACCCCAAAAAAAACAGGAATTTAAACACTTTTGTTATGAAATATAAAGTGGTGCAACAAATTCATACTTAAATCTAATGACGAATGCTTTATAAATATATATATATATATATATATGTGGTGTATGCCAAGTGCTCAAAACGAACTGTTTGAAACTAGGTATGATATTGAATTCAATGAATTACTTTTTGATCAAGTGATGCACAAAGAAGTGATGAAAATATGCATTAGTATAGCTGCATACATACAGTTCTGTAATAAATCTGACAGAATAAAGGTTTCTTACTTCTCCTCTCTTTGGGTGCGTTTGAATGGTCCAGATTTTATATCAAGCAGCATTACATGAACCATTCACAATTATTATTTTTTTTATATTAAAATATTTCCTAAAAATTCTTTGAAATGGTGATGATAATCATTTCAGTGTGTGCATAAACAATTTCTAATAAT
>MJUT01023164.1:400630-418333 GCA_002080005.1 Gigantidas platifrons
CTATGTTGCCAGTTTCTCTAGATTGTCTATTTCTAATTGCCTCTTCGTCTTGTGTACACTATGTTCCCAGTTTCTCTAGATTATTTATTTCTAATTGCCTCTTCGTCTTGTGTACCCTATGTTGTCAGTTTCTCTAGATTGTCTATTTCTAATTGCCCCTTCGTCTTGTGTACCCTATGTTGCCAGTTTCTCTAGATTGTCTATTTCTAATTGCCCCTTCGTCTTGTGTACCCTATGTTGTCAGTTTCTCTAGATTGTCTATTTCTAATTGCCACTTAATCTTGTGTACCCCATGTTGTCAGTTTCTCTAGATTGTCTATTTCTAATTGCCCCTTCTGTATTTTCTGACGTTTATTAGATATCTATCACTTGTAATGAATATGGTAATCTGTTACAACATGCTTATTTCTTAAATTTTAATTTATTTGTCCACTTATTTTGTTGATCTAATAAAATTGAAATTGACACTAATTTCTTTATGAGGGAGGGGGTGGGGTGGGGGGAAGGGTATATACATACAGTGCAAATACATTAGTACTTACAGTTGTGAGTTCGAATCCCGTTCAGGCGAGGTGTACTCGATACAACATTATGTGATAAAGTTTGTCAGTGACTTGCAACAGGTTGGTGGTTTTCTCTGGGTCCTCCGGTTTCCTCCACAAATAAAACTGACAGCCACGATAGAGCTGAAATATTGCTGAAAGCAGCGTTAAAAACCATAAGACTAACCCTAACAGCCCTATGATACTTGTGGTCTACCTTTCACTGTTTTGTCTTACAGAAATGTGGTAGTGATTGAGAGGTATGACCGCCACGATATAACTGAAATATTGTTGAATGTGGTGTTAAACACCATAAACTAACCATAAGTACTTACATCATACACTGCTACCATTATAATAACAAACACCACCACTTTAAAGACATGAATCTCCATCAATCTCCAAATCAGAGCTGATAATATCTTCCACCATTCACTACATATATCCCACAATTTATTCCAGCAATCAGACAACTTTCTCCTCCATCCTATTTCAAAATAATAAGTAAATTATTTATATACATTTTACAAATCAAAAGTATCTATATATACGTGTACTAGGTTTTATAAAATAAATAAACAGTTCATACAACCATGCATGTATTGATCCTTTTAATTTAATTTTCTAAAGTTTAGTTTTCATTTAAACATCATTTTCATACCTTTATACGAAAATAGAATGTGTGCTATATATATATACATGCTACTTGCAATTTTAAACCAGGATGTAACTTACTCAGGAGCCGTCGTGATCGTGATCGTATGATTTATAACTACCTATGCAATTAGTGTCTATCACCGCTGAAAGTTGTGAGTTCGAATCCCGATCACTGCAGGATGTCCTCGATACAACATTATGTGATAAAGTTTGTAAGTGATTTGCAACAGGTCGGTGGTTTTCTCAGTGTACTCCAGTTTCCTCTATCAATATAACTGACTACCACAATATAACAGAAATATTGTTGAAAGTGGCATTAAACACCATAACCCTAACCCTGGTAACTTACTCTTTGTCTTGGTAAAGAGAACGGTCTCTGTATCAGTTGTAGTTCCACCTTCTGTGTCTGATACAACAGGAGGAGAGGACTTATGACCTGTATCATCATCATCATCTTGCCTATGGTCAAGAAAATATATAAGTAAATATGTTACAAGCAAAATCAATTTGAATGAAATTTTCTTCTTCAAATTCTTATGTGTAGCTTGAACCAAAAGAGGTTGAAAAATATTGGAGAAAATGTTGACACAAGAGAATCTCTTTATCATCAAAATTCAGAGAGACATGTTTGGACCAATCAGAAATAATGAACTTGAATAACTTATGTGTATCTCTACAAGTCGCCAAGGACAAGAAATGGCTTAAGGAATTAACAGACTTATATAATTACATATATCTCTTAAAGACAAGTAATGGTGTATGAAAATCGAGTAGTTGCATATGCATCCCTGAAATGACTGATGAAAAATAGTGAATTTGTTTATCGACTTTTATGTATCTCTGAAAGTCACCAAGGACAAGAAATGGCTTATGGAAATAATGAACTTATATATAGACTTATGCATCTCTACAAATACTGATGAAAATAGTGGACTTGTTTATAGACTTACGTGTATCTATTCAAGTCGCTAAGGGCAAGAAATGGCTTATGGAAATAATGGACTTGTATAATGATGACTATAAGAAAACTGGTAGGTGTCAGTAGCTTGACAAATAAGGTAGCTGTGCTAAACTGTTCTAGACCAATGTCTGCCAATCTGAAAGAAAACAAAGAATACAAAAGTTCTAATTGCTCTACATACTTTTTCCCCCAAGAAGTGACTGTGTTCTACTGCAGATCATTTAAAAGAATATTGTACATGTATATGATTGTACACCTATGTAACATAACCAAAATTTGATCTTATGTGTAATGTTAAAGAATTTCGTTATAACATCTAAAAAATGTCACAATGTATTAAGAATATATGCTTGGCAAATCACACCTAAACACATTTTTTTTAATTGATTGGTATTTTTTAAAACATTTTTGAGGATTATTAATAAGTGGAACCTGTCCAATCTGACACACCAAGGGACCAGGGAAATGTGTCGGATTGCACAGGTAGCCGTAATACTCAGGTTTTATTTTAGTTAACAGAAATACTTTGGGATTAAAAATTTTTGTTGTATGTCACAGGATGTCGGAAAACTCAGATGTCGAATTGCACAAGTTCCACTGTAACAGCAAATCAATGTGGAAGCAAGAAGGTGTTGAGCTTGTCCATGTACTGGCTATAAAATGAAGGCTATGTAATACTAAATTTGACATCTACCTTTTTATCTAAAGTCATGGAATGGTGAAAAATCAGCATTAGTGATTTATAGACGTACTTCGGATACATATATATTGAGTAACTGACCAAATCACAGAAAAATCAACAACTGTTGATGCTACTTTCTAAGAAAATGTAACAAAACTACACAAAAATATGCAAAACAAATTCATACATACACCTCATCACCAAGATGTGTTCCATTTCTCCAGTAATCTGGGAAGTCGCTGAACTGGTAAGTATACAATATGATCAGCACTGCCATGGAGTAAATAATGACAATCCACCAAAACAGAAACATTGTAACACGCCATAACTTAACACTTAACTAAAAATATAACAATATTAACATTAAATCAATTGTAGACACAGATAAATGTGTCTTCTGCTCTCTTGCAAATCGTTTGTGTGAAATTATCCCCCCCCCCCAAAAAAAAAACTAAATCAAAATACCATAAAACTGAAATAAAGTTAAAATAGATCAATCATCCCAACACTATTAAACATCAAAAGTTTGTGTCACATTAAATTGAACAATATTTCTAAATACAATTTTGGTCAACTCACAATACTAGTTTATCTAGGGGGTTAGGGTTATGGTGTTTAATGCCACTTTCAACAATATTTCAGTTATATCGTGGAGGCCAGTTTTATTGGTAAAGGAAACCAGAGTACCCGGAGAAAAAACTGACCTGCTGCAAGTCATTGACAAACTTTATCACATAATGTTGTATCAAGTACACGTCACCTGAGCAGGGTTCGAACTCATAACGTTAGTGATGATAGGCACCGATTACACAGGTAGTTGTAAATTCAACCACCATACGATCACGACCACAACACCAACTAGTCAAGGTTAACTTCATTAGAAGTAAGAACGGTAAGAAATCTGGTTCTCAACTCTTACCTGGAAAGTCAGGACAAAGAACAGGAAGAGAAACATATAGATGATTCTGTAGATTACTACTTCCTGTATGGAGATCAACAACATCATCCCAGCACATACAAATATCCAGTACTTTGATAGTATAGACCATAAGTAGTTAGCTGTAAACACAGTTATATCATCTATAATACATGTTATTTCATTTTTTTTAAGAATGCTACCCCCCTCTCCCCCTTCCTGATTATTCCTAATGAATGGTCATTAACAGTGTGTGTAATTGATATTATAATACTGTGGTCTCACCTATT
The DNA here is from genome assembly GCA_002080005.1 of Gigantidas platifrons. Lineage (NCBI taxonomy): Eukaryota > Metazoa > Mollusca > Bivalvia > Mytilida > Modiolidae > Gigantidas > Gigantidas platifrons. Next base: position 404,679 of record MJUT01023164.1, read on the forward strand.
TTCGTTGGTGTCAATTTTCGTGGATTGGCAGAAACTGAGATGTTCGTTGGTTTTGACGCTTGCAAATGACTTCTCTTGTTATTTATGACTTTCCTTGTCCACTTATTTTGTGGTTTGATTAAATCAAGAAAAACAATGAAAGTTAGTATTCAATGAATAAAAATGAATTCACAGTACGGAGATATTTTTGTTCATTGTTTTGTCAAACACCTGTCTAATCACCCACAAAACCCTACCATCACAGCTTCACACAAATCACGATAAAATATATCACCAGTCATTCCCAAGGTCCGTCGGACATGTGGCAATGTCTAGTAAAAATTAGTTTGCTCCAGTAAAAGGTTATTCATTTTTGAACCAAATGACCAGTTGGAATCTGAGCACCTCCTCTGTGGAGTATGTGAATGTCCTGTAAACTTGATGCTGGGTTCTGTAAGTCGTACGACTTTACTGGACCGAATGTGTTGTGCATATCTAATTAATTGGAAAAAAACACCATTTCAGCTACCAACGCAGTACAGACACATTTGTGAACATTCATTTCTGGATGAAAAGCTTCTAGTAAATGACATTTCAATTATGACTGCTATAAATTTGGGAAAAAACAGCGTTGAAATTGTCTGAAAAACGTCTGCTAATATTACAAGTAGCCAACACTAATATAAAATGCTTAGATGCTATGTCAAATGACAACTGAGTAAGACTGCTATTAGAGAATAAAAAAAAAGCTACCAAGATTGGAAAGTCAAGTTTTCAACAAGGTTAAAAATCAAGGCTCATTTATACTTCCAAGTCAAATTTTTCAAATGAAATATTTTGGATACTGTAATATACATTCCTTGATTGTGATCTAGCTGTGGAACAGTCTGCCTTAACTGTCTTACTGTTTTTGAGGGTAATTTTTTTTTCCTTTTTTAACTTTTCTGGTTTTTGTTATCTCATTATGTCATCAAGGGTTACAAGAAACTCTAGTATTTTATAGTTGACTGTCAAAAAAAACCCAGTTAAGAACTTTGATATTTTCTTCCATTTAACCTTGGTGCTTTAGAAGTTTAAAGAAGTTCACAGAAAATTAAAAGTTCATGCAAATGAGTGAGAAAACACACAATAAAGTTTCTATAAACAATGGATATTTACAAACAAGTATCTTGTATTTCTGTAAAACTCAGGCTTCTGGCTTTGGGAAATAACTCCTTCTCTATTTGATAATTAAGGATATTAACTTTTCATGAAGGCTATAATTGTACATTGTTTGATGTTTTGTTTGCCATATCATAGCAAATTTTACAAAGAATAATAAAATTTATATAAGCAAACTACCATGAATTATCTGTCAAAAAAGGTGAAAACAAACAAAACTGACACACGGTAAAAAAAACAAAAAACAAAAAGGAAAGAATTGTCATACCTATTTGTTTTGTAGTACTACTATCATATCCATCTACGGTATCCATTCCAGAAGGGAAACCTGTTGGAACATGCATATTTATATACATCTAAACCATGGATCCGGAAAATGTAAAAAAAAATTAGGCCCATATCTTATCCAAATAAATGTAGTATTTATTTACTTTGAAGCTAAAAAATGTTCAAGCTTGCTAAAGAAATTTTCCGGATCCCTGATCTAAACAGCATTCATTCTCAAAGAATTCATTATTTCAATAACAGGTATGTGAAAAAGATACCAGTGATTTTTTTAGTTTGCCAGTATATCAGAAATGTAAGCAGATTTAACTTTTTATGGCAAAATTCTGCAGATCTTAAAAAATACTAAACAAGTTTTTTATCTCGGTTATTTTTTTATTATTATTATTATTTGATATGATCAGAAGTCACTAAAATATAATGAGTTTATGTAATTAAAGTATAAAAAAAATGTTTTTTGTGTGTAATTTTTTCACAATTTTATATGGAGAAATTGTATACAAGATAAGGAAGAGAAAATTTATTTTCAGTTTTTGAAAAATCGAAGTGAATGTTGACTGGATTGGGTTCTTCATTTCTGTGATTAATGTAGGCAAATTTTCTTTATATGGTAGCGTAATTCTTTGAGAATAGCACACTATATATATATAACACAATTAACAGGTGTAGTACAACATATACTCTTCATACGACTATTCTTTAAGAATATCATACTGCAATATGAGCAACACTAGTTGTAGTATACAACATATATTTATGATTTGATTTAAGATCTACGATTTGTCAGTTTGTTATCGAATGTTTCAGTAAAAAAAAAATGGACGAATGCGTCCAAAGGACTTCATGCTCAGCTTCCAGTTAAAGTAATTAAGGGCGTAACTCCACAATGGAAAACGTGGTCAAGCCTGAAATAGAACTGGACATTCCTTTTACTTTTATGGTTCATGACCTTCTGTATAAATTTCAAATGATTTGCTTAATAGAGAGAACTTAAATTATTGAGTGGAAAACAAATGTGTGATGGACAGTTGTATGGACATGAGTAAAACTTTATTCCTCCGATGCCCCACGACAGAAGCATAAAAAACATTGATTGTTTGGAACTTACTTAATATACAATGATAAAGAATCATCTTCACTTGGTCTTACCATCAATAGAAAGGGGGAATTATATTTTATTAAATTTTATCTAGAAACATATTAATTGTCAGTTTCTAAATTATTGGCCAATTATGTTCAAGCTTCTATTTCTAGTCATAATAGACAAAAAGAGGGTAAAATTACACCAGACAGCAGTTAATTTAAAGCACTTAGACCAAATGCAAGAATTATAGAAGACATTTTTTGAAACTTTTACAATTACTGCAGTCTGATATTACAGTATGAAATGGCCGACACAAATTTCGAGATTTTAGCATAATCAGACTTTTACATGGAAATATGCATTTAGAAAGGAGATATTTATGAATCTTTTTTCGTTTTCTTTTCTTTTTTTTAAAGAAATGTTGGATCTTCACAACTAATATTATATTTTTTTTGTGCAACTTGTATACTTATAATAAGGGGGAATGGTGTTTAACGCCACTTTCAACAATAGTTCAGTTATATTGTGACGGTCAAATTTATTGGTGGAGACCGGAGTACCCGCATAAAACCTCTGACCTGTCGCAAGTCATTGACAAACTTTATTACATAATGTTGTATCGAGTACACCTTGCTTGAGTAGGATTAGAACTCACAACTTTAGTGGTGATATGCACTGATTGCACAGGTAGTTGTAAATCCAACTACCATACGATCACGACCATGACGGCCCCAAAAGAAAACAAGAAAGGACCAAAAACATTTGTTTAAAATTGATAAATAAAATAAAATTCAATTCATCAAATAAATATTACACAGAAAGAAGAATTCATCATGCTCTAGTTGTTAAAACTTTATAGAAAGATGAACTGAAAAGAAATAATAAGATTTAAAACATGCTTTTAATATGAAATTAAAAAAGGATTTGCAAAAAATTCAATTTTAATATTTCATAAAAAATATATATATATATATACATTTTTTTTCTTTATTCATGCACATATTCTCAAGAATTAAAATTAAAAATAACTCCAAAAAACACATCTAGAAAGTCTTTGTTTAACACTGATAATTTGTTTACATCATGGATGTGTCGAAGTTCTCACACATTCCCAATATCTTGCACTATCTTTATGAATTCAAAACATCCATTAAGTTGAAATATTTTCATGAACTTCGACCCAACCAAATATTACTATTAATGTAGTAAAGTTACTTTGAAAGTAAAAAAAATAAATAATAAAATTTGTGTTCCATCACCTTCAAGAAAAAAAACCTTCACCCCAAAGGTTGGTTAAAGTTTTCTCTCTGATGAATTATTTGATATTCAATATTTAAAGAAAGTCTGCTGTTGTATCCAGTTATATAGTAAAACAGACAATTTCGACGACACAAAATTTTCATAAAAAAAACTAGACAAGTACACTTAGGTATTAAAATACATGTAAGAATTTTTAGAAGGATTAGTCGAATTTTTTTTAAAATGGGTTGGGTTTATAGTGGTTAACACCACTTTCAACAATATTTCAGTTATATCGTGGCTTTCAGTTTTATTGATGGAGGAAACCGGAGTACCCAGAGAAAACCATTGACCTATCGCAAGTCACTGACAAACTTTATCAAATAATGTTGTATCGAGTACACCTCGCCATGATCAGGGTTTGAACTCGCAACTTTAGTGGTGATAGGAAACTGATTGCAGTGACAGGTAGTTGTAAATCCAACTACCATACGATCACGGCCATGACAGCCCCCTAAAAACATTAGCTGATACCTATTATAACATCATTTATCTGAGAGAAAACTTATTTCCTTCCCAATTATTTTCTCCATAAAACATGGACAATTTCAAAAAATATTTAATTTTCAGATTTACATTCTTTGCAATTAAAATAAAGTAAAACAACAATTTTACAAGTTTTTCAAACAAGTTCAAAACTTAAATACTCAAATTTGTTGCCCATTTAATATGAATGAAGAATAAGTAAAATATTTTGTTAGTCTTACGCTGGTAATCCATATTCCTCAAGCGAATCCACCCACCTGTCAGTTTGCATACAGTATAAAATTATTTTGTTATGTTAGCAGGCAATAAACAATGCTTAAAGATGATAATATAAGCATAATGTTGTATCAAGCTCACAACTTTTTGTGGACAGTGATTAAATCATTTGTGTTCATTGTTACATGTACATTAGAAACATATACTAGACAATGAAGCTATATTTTAATACTCGTAGCTGTTATGTTCATTATTTCTGGATTTTTATCTTTTGACACCATCTTTATAAGGGACAATCTCAAAAGTTCAAATATCTTTTCATAAACATATTGAAATACTAGTGAAAAATAACCACAATAGTGAAAAAAAAACCACTCTTTCATCCATAAAGGATATCAGAGTCCATAATGACATAACTGTCAAAACAAAACAGAATGAAAGAAACCCATCCAATAAATGATTATTTTCATAAAGAAATTGTTTATAAACTTTTGAGATGTCCCCTAAAATAACTGACATTTTTTTAACATTCCATCCTGACTATGTTGTAATTACTCAGCCTTTTTTTTTTTTTTTTTTTACCTCTACAATAATATCAAAATATCCGATCTAAATTTCATGCATCTGATTTGTATATGTAATTTTATTTTTAATATCCAATCTAAATTTCATGCATCCGATTTATATATGTAATTGTATTTTTTTTATACCTATGTCTTTGAGGGCTGAGAATATGATAAATAAATAAATAACTACCGGTACACATTTTTTAACAATAAAATTCAACAATTATTTACTTTTTCATAAAAAAAAATTTGACTTAATTTTATAATCACAATATATTTCCATGCATATACAACAACACTGAATACATTCATTCACTCGTTAAAAAAATATCTTCTTTGCATTTGTATTGAAAGAAATCAATAAGATTTTTTTTTTTTTTAAACCCTATACATATAATATCAATATTCAGAATTGATTTGTACGTACTGAAGAAGGACCTAATCGACGGTGACTGAGTTTCTTCAAGAGGTACTTGGTCATCCACTGGGTATTCACTTTCATATTTACCCGCCTTCCTCTCCCTCATAAACTGTCGTAATGTCAACCAAAACATAGCTGTGAACAAGATCTAAAAAGGAAGAACAGATTTACATTCAGACTTAAAAAAGTTTATTCTAAATCATCCTTATGATAAAAGAAAACTAAAGTTTGGCTTCCATTGTTGTATGTATATGAAGCAGACGATGACGCAACAACATGTTCTTTTTCAAGGGGTGTTGCAAAGTTAACAGAACAGCCTTCAACGCTGTTTGTAGAGGACTGCCCAATTTAAGAAAATATGACTTTTTAAACTTAGTTAAGACAAATGTTCCAAAACATTATTAATTTCTATTTTTATTACATTAATTGCTGGTTTATGCGATCAAATACTGATAAGACATTGCACATGTGCTAAAAATAATTGTACTATTTAGAGAACAGTTTTGCTTACAAAGCGAAAGTAGCATGCCATATTAGAATTGGTAATGTAGTAGTACAAGGGAAGATAATAATGTGAAAAACTTAACAAAGACAGATGACAACGGACAGACAGACATGATACTAAAAACTAACTTGGTTAATGACCATGTGAGTTTAAAAGGCCATTATGGTAAATCAGGAATGGTGGCAAAATTATCAACCATAAACTATAGGAGAGAATACTGTGGCAGTAATCGTACGGTAGTTTGATATCATCTACTTATGTAATTAATGCTATCACTAGTAAAGTTGTGAGATTCATTTCCACACATAGCAAGGTGTAATAGATACAAAATTACATCATAAAGTTTGTCAGTCATTTAGTCTCTTCCTCAAATATATCTTCCATGCTTCAAGAGTGAGTGAGTGATTGTCGTTGAATGCCAACTCAGCAATTTTCAGCCATATCATGACGAGAACAAGTTAATTTTCAATGAAATGATGATAAGGTCCTCTTTGTAGTAGACTACCACACTTAGTTGGATTTTTGTAGTGCTCGATCACTGAAACAACTGTCCCCCGATAGACATTTACCAATTTTATAGTCTTTGGTTTAACCCAAACGGAACTTGAACCCACGATCTACCAAACTGAAGGAAAGCACACTAAACATTACACCACTAATGTGTAACGCACTTAAAAAAAATCAGAATTAATATCAACTATACATACTATTCATTGAGTTGTGAGGTGAGAGGTGGTTGTTCGATTTGTTGATATTGGTGGAATTGTTGAACATCACTGTTTAAATGTTCTTTTTATAATATAAGAAACATCTTTCTTAAAAACACTCATACTTTGTGAGAGCTTATGTTTTTACAATTGATTTTATCTTCAAATTCTGATCTTTTTATTCATATAAAGATAGATATTTACAATTCCATTAAGACACAATACAGTACATCCAGCTACATGTACAGAAGTTACTCAAAAAGTGAATGAGCAAAAGCTGTTAATTACTTCATTTAAAATGTTAACATTGTGGTTGGTTGGTTTAGTTTATGGTGCTTAATGCCACTTTCAACAATAATTCAGTTATATCATTTTATTAGTGGAGGAAACCGGAGTACCCTGAGAAAACCACCGACCTGTCTCAAGTCACTGACAAACTTTATCACATAATGTTGTATCGAGTACACATTGCCATGAACGGGGTTTGAACTCACATATTTAGTGGTGATAGGCACTGATTGTACATGACATTGTCATTCATCTACCATACGATCAGACTGCCACTTAACATTGTGACAATTATAAGACAATAAAGAATATTAATAAATAAAATTTGCAAATGAATTTTTTATTGAATGTGAATTTTCATATATCGTGAAATGATTCAAAAGGACATTAATCAGTACCTGAAGAGCTAGCTGTAAACAGGGATATGTAAACACCTTCAACCCAATCTCGTCCAGCTTGAAACCTGTCACTTCTGTAGGTAATTCTTTTCTCAAATTCATACCAAACACGTACTGCATAATTAGTAGTCCTTCTCCGTAGAATACCAATAACGGTGACAAACAAAGAGTTAGATGACGAGATTTAGGTATCATCCAAATCAGACAGGCACCTAACAACAGTACAAAGGTCAACCAGCTGTGATAGGTTATACTCCATGCCTGAAAAAGTAAGAATCCTAGTTAAACTGTGTTCTATACTTAAAAACAGTTGTCAAACGGGGTTATATTTGCATGTGCATGCATACCCAGAAATGTTTTTAAACAAATTTTTGGCAATTCAGATTTCTTTCAATTAATTTTTCTGCCAATCAGAAACTGCATTGCTTTGCAGCAGTCACATCTGAAAACAAATACAGACTAACAATAGAGACTTATTTGACAACGATTATTGTGGTTTAATGAAAAAGAAATTTCAGGCCAATGATGATTGTTTCACATTTCATCCAATCAAAGACTGTTATAGCTCATAGGAGCTTGGGAATGAACAAAAATGGTGGAAATTGTACTGCAGACCAGTCATAACATAAATCAGACAAAGAATTTGCTAAAATTGTCAAATGTTTTTAAGCGGAATATTATATTCTCAAAGTTGAGCGAATCAGAAAATATCATGTAGTATGGGATCATATTGAACATTAGATCATAACAAGTAAATATTATATGGGATCATCCATAATTTGTATTCCTGTAAGTATTCAGTTATAAGGATTAATGGTTTCTAAGATATTTTTTTTCATATTTCAGCTAACTGGAAACTAATATGTCTTTCAGGACCTTCCATAAATTATTCTTGTAAAGTCACTGTTGAAATGACAACCAATGTGGATATCTGATCAAACTTGAGAGAACATCCACAAGTCATTAATGAAAGTTTCTTTTCAAATAGAGTAGATGGAAATAGGGAATTTATTTAAGGGACAGATGATATATAATGAATGACCCTATATATTAGGGATGTCAAAATTTCTGGAATTCAATACTCGAGTACTCGGAACAGATACTCGCGAGTACTCGAGTACTCGGAAGACACCTCAACATTCTGAAGAAATCTATGACCCGAGATTATGACTATCATTATTCCATTGATTATCTGTTGAAAGACAAAATTAATACCAAATTACATATGATCCGACTATACAGATTTGATGATCAAATAGATACAATATTTTTCTCTGAAATCCTTTGACGATTTGAAGAAAGACCAATACCAAATTGTGCTTTTCAACCAATCATTTGACAAATATACGACTACAGTGCAATATTTAATTGAGAATGAAAATTTAATCTTTTTAAATAAACATTTATTACACAATTAATCATCAAAACAAAGAAGTAATAGTTACAATTACATGCATGATTAACAATCAAAGGCAAATACGGCTTAATTGTAAGTTATTGATTCATAAACAACACAATCACTGTACAAACACCACTATAAATACACCTAAACAGTTGTATGGGGTTCATTGCGGGGCACTTTAATTTTGTTCTTGTTCAGAAAAATGATCTGATCTACAACTTCGGATGATAGTATATTTCGAAGTTTTGTTACAATTAGTCCTGAAGATGAAAAAATCCTCTGCGAAGGAACGGAGGATGTTGCCGGTACTGCTAACACACATTTTGCAATAACTGATAATCGTGGATATTTGGTTTCTCTATCAGCCCACCACTCGAGTGGGGATTTTTCTAAGTCAGACTTGTCAAACAGATAACTTTGTAACTCTAGTTCTGTTAATTGTACATCACAAAGAGTGCATTTGACAGTATTTCCATTTAACGATCGCTTAAAATAAATCAATACCGCTGATTTTTGTGGAGGCACTTTAGCATACCGATTTTATTTCTTACAACTTAGAACATACGGAAGAAGAAGAAGAACTGTATTCTTATTTGTTCACACTTAAACTTTACTTAGGGAATATTCAAAGAGAAAAATGAAAGGGAAGATGTCTAAAGAAAATTGTACTCGATACTCGGACATTCTGAGTGATAGTCGACTACTCGAGTACTCGTTGACATATATATATTATCGAACCCCTTTAGGACTGAAGAATTTGTTCAGTTTAGACAGGTGTTTGATTTACACAGGTTCAAATTACATAGACATTCAATAGATGAGAATGTAAAGTCTGTCTGGTTTAGTCAGGTTATTGGTTTACTCAGGGCTCGGTAGATGAGAATGTAAAGTCTGTCTGGTTTAGTCAGGTTATTGGTTTACTCAGGGCTCAGTAGATGAGAATGTAAAGTCTGTCTGGTTTAGTCAGGTTATTGGTTTACTCAGGGCTCGGTAGATGAGAATGTAAAGTCTGTCTGGTTTAGTCAGGTTATTGGTTTACTCAGGGCTTGGTTTAGTCAGGTTATTAGTTTACTCAGGGCTTGGTTTAGTCAGGTTATTGGTTTACTCAGGGCTTGGTTTAGTCAGGTTATTGGTTTAGTCAGGTTATTGGTTTACTCAGGGCTAGGTTTAGTCAGGTTATTGGTTTACTCAGGGCTTGGTTTAGTCAGGTTATTGGTTTACTCAGGGCTTGGTTTAGACAGGTTATTGGTTTACTCAGGGCTTGGTTTAGTCAGGTTATTGGTTTACTCAGGGCTTGGTTTAGTCAGGTTATTGGTTTACTCAGGGCTTGGTTTAGTCAGGTTATTGGTTTAGTCAGGTTATTGGTTTAGTCAGGTTATTGGTTTACTCAGGGCTTGGTTTAGTCAGGTTATTGGTTTACTCAGGGCTTGGTTTAGTCAGGTTATTGGTTTAGTCAGGTTATTGGTTTACTCAGTGCTTGGTTTAGACAGGTTTCACTATATAATAAAAAAACAAAAAAAATTTAAACAGAATTCTGGAACTTCAATCACATTTTATATAACACAAGCGCTTTCACTGTTTACACAGATCATCAGGTACAATAAATAATTCAAATGTTTTTCATATTGTATATATATTCTTTTTCATATAAACTACCTACCATCATGGCGATCAGGGCCAGAATATAACTCTGCTTCATTGAATAAACAAACATGGATACAAATGCAGGGCGTTTGAGATTATCTTTGGTGGGCTTCTTCTTCTTGGTGGATTCAGAACCTGCATCACCATCGGCTTCATCTTCGTCAGATTCAAATGCAGCTGACATTGCAGGGGATCCTTCCTTGTCAAATGTACTGTATGAGGGATTTTCATGATCAACAAGGTGCTGTCAATGAAAAATGTAAAAAAAACAACATCAAATTTCATAGTTGAGACAATAAATGATAGTCTTTAAAGAGTTGTTCCCTCCTTCACAATCAAATAGAATAACAGAGAATAGTAGAACTTTTTTTCTTCTGTTTCATATCTTTGTTTTCAAACTGGGCTTGAACATTTTATCCTATATTGTATTGCACTTATAATTACCATATTTTTTTAATATTCCAAAATATCAAATCTCCCTGTTCACAAATGCAGTCATACATATAAAATATGTCTCGTAAAGAAAAAAAATAATTGAAAATTGCAAAATACTAAATATCTAAAATCCCATTAGTTTTAGTAATGTTGTATATATTATTTTAGTTAAGAAAATTGTTAATATAAGGTTAAATTTGTCTATATGGATGCTGCAACCTTTAGTTTTGAAGCAAACAAGTCATTATTTATCAATTATGGACTTTTTACGAGGTCAATATGTTATATATGGACCTGTTAGGATTATATTGACCGATGATGAAGTCTGAGATCAATATAATCCTAACAGGTCCATATATAACATATTGACAGAGTAAAAAGTCCTTAATTTTTATATTACATATGTAATGTATTACTCGCGTCATTGAAAACAAATTATTAACACATCATTATTTTATTGTTTAAGAACACAATAAAACTAGAAAATTGTTTACTATAGGTGGATTGTAAACACGGTCCGGAACAAACAATATCTGGATCTAAATTTAGTAACATAGCATCAATATACTTAAAAATAGAAACATAGCATCAATATTCTTTTAAAATAGAAACAAGACGTCTGGTTTCTTCACAGTGAAAAAAATACATTAAATATTATGTGTATCACATGACTGATTTAGCCAATGAAATTGTACGAAATTCACACCATATGTAATATTCAAAATTACAATACAAAACAGGGTTTCAGCTTGATTTTGAAATCTTCAGGACAATTGCCAGTTTTACAAAAATGTCTTCATGACGTTCTTTAAAAATTAAACTTATTTTTATAACGTTCTTCAGAACAATTTGAGAAATAGGTGGGCAAATGTCCTGAGACTGGTGACTAGCTGAATCACTGCAAAAATATAATGTTGAAAAACAACAATTATACAACATATACAGTACAATACCAACTGTTAGTAAAACTAATGAAAGAAAGTCAAGCTCAGATCAATGCTTAATGCTTTAATATTACAGATTGACTCATTTGTTTAAATATGTATTTGAAGTATTCAATTCTGAAATGTTTATTACTTTGCAATGTTAAGGAAAGCACTCTAAAAATATACTAAGCCAACAGAAGATTTGGTGGAATTTCCTCCCTTCCAGTGTAACCAATAACCAAGTAATAATTCTTCCTTTCAAATATAATTATAATTTCTTGATCTTGCAACACCTTAATTCAAGTCGTCACTATCTTAAACTAGACAAAAGGATTTAAATCAACACTCACCTTGATTTATCCTTAATGTGAAGGATTTTGTTCATAGTATTTTTTTATACGTAAATATAGTCTTACTGTACTCTAGTCCAGATGATTTTATTGCTTTATACTTTGATTATTATGGCTTGGTAGTTCAAAATGTCAAAATAAGTTTACTCTGTATGGAATCAGAATATATTGACTTTGGTTTGGTTGGGGAACTTAACTTTTAGAGTGAGTGAGTGCGTGAGTGCGTGAGTGAGTGAGTGAGTGAGTGTTGTTTAATGCCAACTCAGCAATTTTTCAGCTATATCATGGCGAGAACAAGTTAATTTTCAATAAGATGCTGATGAGGTCCGCTTTGTTCTAGAAAAACACACTTAGTTGGTTTTTATAGTGCTAGCTCACTGAAACAACAGTCCGCAGGCAGACATGTTGCTCCACTCGGACACATTATTCTGATTCCGAGCCAACCAGTCTTTGCTCTTTCTCCTTAATGCTGCACGCTTAAAGGAGAAGCAACGAATACCAATTTTATAGTCTTTGGTCCGACCCGACCAGGACTCGAACCCACGATCTACCGCACTTGAGGCGAGCACGCTAACCATTACGCTACCGATGCGATTGTAATTCTATGGGAACTGGACTTCATAAGAACAAAGCCTAGTCTAACTTGGTGATTCTGCGGGAAGTTAACTTCATCACAATAGCCCTTGCTTGGTGGTTATGGGGAACTTAAGATTTGTTTGAACTTGAAATCGCAATAAAAGTCTGCTGGCAGAAATAGTTGAATTTTAACTGCTACACACTTTATTCAAAGATCAATTTGAGCTTACCTTGCCCAGTCAAGAATCTATAGGAGTTTGCCAATGGTTGGTTATGTAAAATTAATAATAAATACTGTAGTTCTAAGATTACAGAATACAAGCCAGTTTGGAAGATTTATGTAAAATATATTTATCTCTGGTTTAGTCCCACTCTTTGATATTGTGCAATGTTAGTTTTCAGTCTATAACAGTAAACACATAGATATCTAAATTAGAGCACACAGCACGTTTCTGGAATAACCGGCCGATTTTAGCTACCTCGTTTAAGCCCTTTGGTTTACTTTCCCTCAAAGACTTTTAAATTATTTGGCTTTCCAATCTTCTGACAATGAGCGTACCTGATGAAGACAATTGTCATGTACACTTAACTTAGTAACCTATGATTTCAATGCTATCAGTATAACAGGATTGATACCTCTGCTGGTGGACCAATAGTCCCAGAGGTTACCATCTGCCCAGTAGTAAGTGCCAGTCGGCACTGACATGGTTATGCTTGAAATTGACAGTTCCTAAATACATTTTTATGTAATGTAAATGATTAAAACTAAGATCAATCTGCCTCAGGTAATGTTTGGGGTACTTACTCTCAAAGCCTAAAACTAAGGTCAATCTGCCTCAGGTAATGTTTGGGGTACTTACTCTCAAAGCCTAAAACTAAGGTCAATCTGCCTCAGGTAATGTTTGGGGTACTTACTCTCAAAGCCTA
>MJUT01023166.1:4444-17063 GCA_002080005.1 Gigantidas platifrons
AGTGGATGAGAAATAATATTTCAAAGCATCTGTAAAATCATAAATTTAGCGGTAAGTACTTCATATGAATATTACTCGATTAATTAGATCATTTGAGAAATTAGAAAGCAATATTTGACTGTTCAATGTTTCGCTTGTACGAATATAAGGGGAGATAATCTACAAAGTTGAAATGGCGCAAAATATAAAAATGACACAAAAATTCGATGATGACGTTTTGTAGCTTGTTTCATGGTAAGAAAAACACAGTAAAACCTTGCTTCTGCATACATTTTAAGTAGGGGTACACAACTTTACCTATGTGCTAGATATTTTGAGTCCCTTGATGTCTTGTCCTGATCCGGAAAATTGCCGTTGTTGACTCGAAATTAGAAAACTTTTCATTCACTGCTGATGAGTACCACTATGGCGACTGTAACGAACTCGGGGGCTGAACGTCAGTGAAAAAATGGCCCATACGTTTGTAAAATGCTCGGAATGAAGGTTCTTACAATACGGATGTATAAAAAAAACATGTCCAGTGTAGAAAAATATCCACGAAGCGTACCACTTTGCGTTCGTTTAGGCATAATGACGATTGTTTACATTTTGGTCACAACTTCCCCTATATACTATATATACAATATTTTTTTTACTCTTTTTTTTTATTTAATCATTGAAATTCAAGCGACTGTGATTGATTTGACCTACATTCAGAATATTTCAATGAAACGTATTCGATACGGTTTTAGCACAAGTTTTTATGACAAAAATTACTTACCGGTAGCATATTCGAACATTATATTTTCCAAAACACACTTCAATCCAACAAAACCATCATAATGTATAACACACGTCAAATAGTTAAAAAACACATCTTGCCGCCTCGTTAACTAGTTTTTGAATGAACCGCGCGCGCCAGAACCGAATCGCATTTAAAAAACAAGATTCACCCGCAAAAAAATATTCCCATCAAACCATTTAATTTATGAAATTTTGAAAAATTTTGAAATTTTGAAATTTTTAAAATTTAAAAATTTTTTAAATCTTGAATTTTTTTTAAATTTTGAAAAAAAACTGGGGTACGATAAAGGGTAGGGGTACGATAAAGGGTAGGGGTATGATCAAGAGTAGGCATCTGACACTTTATCAAATATTCAAAACTACTGTATTTACCACTAAATACATGATAAATAAAAATAATTCTATTGCAATTATAATGTAACGCGTATTTTCATTGGCTCACGAGGGTCGTCAATTCTGCAGTTGACATACCTGAAGGAATCATTCTATATTACTACGCCGAATGCACTTTTTTGTAAACAATATGGCTGACCCAGATGCCGAAGCGGCAGCAGACGACGTCCTTCCTGTTCAGATTGAACGTAGGTTCAATAAACTAAGAACATTCCATTGTACACAGCTTAACCCCAGTCCCTTTCTTTCTGTTTTTCTGCATAGATTTGTTTATTCCAAACATAAAAGTACTGATCATTTGACGTGAAGTGGTTCGCTGCAGTGTGCACACTTCAAAGTTTTTCTCCAAATTTCAGTTTTGAAAATATAAAAATTATCTCAATATTTGGATACAACAAGTCCTACAAATGGTCATGATCAATACCTAGATAAATGAATTGGAAAAAAAACAGTCTGTTTCTATTTTCATCTTACAGAAAAAAATGAACTGCAGTGCAAAAAAAAATGCATCAATTTTCTTCCGTACAATGATTGTCAATGTTCACGGTAGTTGTGCATTGATGTTTTCTCCCGTTGTTTGCAATGTTAGTATGGACACATATTCTATGACAAATTACAGAAAAGTAATGACTAAATTAAACAAAAATAATGTTACCTACAGTATGTTAAGCAAACTATGACTTCCATGAATTATTTTGATTCTAGTAGGAAAAATCGAACATATTTTGAATGGAAGTCAGTAATAAATGGAAATGCATATAATAACGAAATCCACTGACCTGAAGTTTACAGTAGTTTTCCTACATAATTGATAACTATACGGTGATGTAATTAAGTTACTGATATTTTCCAATTTGATGACATTTTGCATGTAGCTACATAAACAAGTAAAATGCTCACAAAATCGTAAAATAAATCAGTAACCAGTGTGTGTCAAAATGTGAGCGTTCTTTGTAAACTACGTCACCGGATGATGATAAATTACAAAAGTCAAAGTCGATAGATTGTTGTCTTAAGTATTTTTTCCGGATTTTTTTTTTATATCAACAACAATATTCTAATTTTTTGTTTGCATGCACCTCGGTCCTACTGAATTAGATGATACATTGAGAGCATTTGGAGAGTTGTCGGTGTCAAAATTGTGAATTTGACGGACTATTTTTTAAACGGAAGGAATTTGAAAAGTGCATATATTTCGTCATTTATTTGTATGTTTTCAAACTAGTGTTTACACTTTGGGAGAATTCCATTAGAATAGTAGGAATAACAGTACTGTATTTGAAGAGTTGTTGGTGTCAATTGTGGATTTGACGGTCGCAAATATCTGTTTTACTGGCTCCGCTTCGCGTCGCCAGTAAAACGGCATTTGCGACTGCCGTCAAATTCCACAATTTACACCTACAACTCTTCAAGTACAGTACTGTTATTCCTTAAATACCGTATTTGTCCTATTAGAAAAGAAATAATTCATGGGGGCTATAATATGTATTGATTTTACCACGGGTTGGCCCTTTATGTTATCGCTCGTGGTAAAATATTTTGCATAAAGGGCCAACCCGTGGTAAAATCAGTATATATTGAAGCCCCCCATGAATGATTTCTTAAATGTACCTACAAATTCGCAAATGCAACCACCAAATTAATTGCGAAGCTTTAGGTTGACGATACCTGCTAATTAAAATATAGATATCAAATTTTAAGTGCCCATGACGCGTTTCTGGAAATAATTTAAAAGTATATAAGAGCTAACTTTATCCACTTCAAATAACATTTGCTGTTCATTATTTTGAGATGACATTGATCTACGTTTTTATTCAGATCATTTCAACACATAGTGGTGTTGATATATTTTAATCATAATTCCAGCTTTTCAATGTCAACTGTCATGTCAAACCTATTCCATGCTTAGCGCTGAAAGAAAACGTGTGGATAGAGCTGGAGTCTCCTGGAGTAAATATAAGTATGACACCATTGCTGCAGATACAAGTGTCATTACATACGATACAAAACAAAGTGTATGTAAATAAAGATGACGTGACCATTGACACCAAAAAAGAAACAGATGCTGTTGTTAACGACAAGATTGGTGGAGAGTGTTATTTTCCAAAAAAAGAAAGTACTGACATTGTGACTGTTGTCAATGGAACATGCAAGATCATACACTGTACCAACTGTGATTTACTACAGATGCTTGCAGTAACGGCAAACAGAGCATCCTACACAAAGGATAAACCAGATGAACCCGAGGGACTTGGTAAGATAAATATTGTTTTAAAGGTTACCAACTCCTACAATGTAATCGAATTCAAACTTTTTGCATATCATGATAAACACACGGGAAGGATTACAGTAAAATGATTAAAGCATATACTTACTTATAGGGATGTACAAGAGCGGAAAACCGGGTATTAGGAGTAGAAAAGTGAGTAATATTCGCAAAATGGAGAGAAAAATAATAAAATCAGACCATTAACTTTGTTCCATAACACCTGAACATGTAATCCCTAGGTTGGTTCGTTTTCTCTCCCCTGAACATGTAATCCCTAGGTTGGTTCGTTTTCTCTCCCCTGATCATGTAGTTTTCTAATCCTTTGACTATGAGCGTATTTGGCTACGATTATTCCAGAAATGTTTTGATAAGTACAAACAGCAATATACATGGATACATTTAAGTTCTCAAGACATTTTAGATAACACCACAATCGATGATTGTTTTGTGAAAACAAAGAAACCAATGTTATGCTATCTGTTACAATAAACGAAAAAGAGGTTGAAGTTAAAGAAGTTAAAAGGCCAAAGATCGAGTAACACGAACCCCACTGAAACCGGGGATGTACTCGGGTTCTTCGGAAGGGTAGGTAGTACCTGCTCCAATGTTTAGATGTATATTAACTCGGTCTATTGTATATGTCCTTATCTTAAATTTACACATTTCGTTCGCCTGTAAGCGTAGTTGATACATGTACATGTATTTGAAATTAAGCTATACTGCTCGTGTTTGAAAACTTCTTTCTTATTTTCTGAATGCAGTTAGTTAATACGTAGATATGCGTACATGTATGCTTAGTAGTATTCAAAAACGTAATATCAAATTTAGTGCGCACGACGCGTTTCTGGAATAACAATTACCAGGTACACTTAATATCGAAAGATTGTAAAGCCAAATCATTTTAGTGTTTGGAGCATTAAACCAAAGAGCATAAACAGGATAGCCAAGTTCACATATGCCTTAGGAAGAAGAACTTTAGCTTCGATAATAATTACACGGCGCATTTCTGGAATAACCTTCATATTTCTTATTTAGATACATACGAAAAATGTTTTTCCTCCACGACCTCCGTTGTCAGATTTACATATAGTCTCTAACATTGTTTCCCCTGTCTGATAGCTGGATAACAGATATATTAAGGATTTAACCATTGTTTTTTTTTTAGCTTACCTGGCAAAGGCCATGTGAGCTTTTGTCATGGGTAAGTGTCTGTCGTCCGTCCGTCCGTCCGTTAGCTTTTCACATTTAACTCTTCTTCTCTGAAACCGCTGAACAAATTTCAACCAAACTTGCCATAAATATTCATTGGATGGTCCTCTACCAGATTTGTGTTTTTGGTTTAGATCGGAAATTCAACATGGCTGCCAGGACCAATAATGTGTTCTGATTGGTTGAAACCTTGAAAATCTTCTTGTCAGAAACCACTAAACCAATTGAATTGTGACTTTGCAGGAATGATCATTGGGTGGTCCTGTACTAAACTTGTGAATCGTTTGCCGATTGGAGATTCAAGATGGCCGCCATGACTCGACTTAGTTTAACATTGGAACCTATGGGAATTTCACATTTTCATCTTTTTTTCTGAAACCACGCAATAGATTTGAACCAAACTTGGCAGATATGTTCATTAGATGATTATATACAAGATTTTTGTTTTTGGCGCTGATCGGAAATCCAACATGGCTGCCAGGGCTCATAATGTGTTCTGATTGGTCGAAATTTTAAAAATCTTCTTGTTAGAAACCACTAAGCCAATTGAATTGTGACTTTACAGGAATGATCATTGGGTGGTCTTGTACTAAACTTGTGAATCGTTTGCCGATCTGAAATTCAAGATGGCCGCCTTGACTCGACTTAGTTTTAACATAGGACCCTATGGAAAAAATGTTTAAAAGACTTCTCCTCTGAAACCAGCAGGTCAATTTAAAGCAAACATGGCATGAATGGTCCTTAGGTGGTCAATTATGTCCTGTGAACCCAACCTCCATCCAAGATGGCCGCCACCAGCGAACATAGTTTTAACATAGGACTCTATGGGAAAATTGTTTAAAAGTCTTCTCCTCTGAAACCAGTCAGTCAATTTAAAGCAAACATGGCATGGATGGTCCTTGGGTAGTATATTTTTAAAATTGTGTCCGGTGACCACGACCTCCATCCAAGATGGCTGCCATGAGCAGACATAGTTTTAACATAGAACCCTATGGGATTTGAATAGTAACTTAGATGTATTCGGCATGCAGACATTCTTAAGAGGACTTAGTTATGTCAGGTGAGCGATACAGGCTCATATATAGCCTCTAGTTTTAATACAGAGTCCAAACGTATTACATATATTTGTGTCTTTTATTTTCATTTTTTTCGTGTTTCTATATGTCTTTTTCCGTACCTTTGACGTAATTCTTCAATGACGTCAAAATATGTGTCACGTCATGTTTCATGAAGGAAAATTGTACTTTCAATCAAACACCGGTAAGAGGTCAAGACGAAAATCTCAGACAAGGATATCTGACATTTTTTGACGCGATTTGCATACATTTTTTAAACGTTGCTAAGATGAGCATAGAAAATTACGTAATTCGTAATTGACCAATCAGCGACTGAGAACAAAGTGATCCACACGTTGATTATCGATTTTTTTTTCTCACACGGGTTGAGAAGTGTGAAAATTGAACAAGAATTAGAGAAGATTTTTTCTCCCATTATGACGTCATTTTAACCCCGCTGAACCAGTGGTGGAAAAATCTGTAATCCTCTAGAAGATTAAAATGTCTTGTGCCTTTCCCCGCATTATTTTCAAATTTTGAAATAAAGTTCGTGCTAAATAATGGGAAAAACAAATTCTCCTATGGTAATGGTAACCCACGGGCAACTGAAGGAGAATCTATATAGTTCCTGTTTTTGCCGGTGTGAGATTTCCTTTTCTCACTTTTGAGACAGACCAGTTCCTATTTTTAGCGATGTGAGATTGTCTTATCTTGCACTAGTGCAAGACAAAAAAAATCACGTGCGTTTTACCGGCAAATACATGCTGTACAGTTTATGTCAACTGCCCCCAGTTCTCCATGCTTCACCAATAAAACCACGATTCTATTACATAAGTATTTTTAAATTAATGTATGTATACTATTCTGCTAGCTAATAATTTAACTATCGTGCACCTTTCACGGTGTATGACTCTCTTCCAGTCAACTTTTGTTTACTTTGAGTAAATAATAGAGTGCTCTCCCTTGTTAGTAACTAACGTTACTTCCCTTTGACCAAATTCAAATGTTTTTTGAGTCTGTAGGGTTAGAAGCTCGATAGTTAAATTTTCACATCTTAAAATTCCCGGTAAACCTCGAACTTTAAATTGTGAAAATTTAACTATCTTGATTTGAGAAATGATCGTAATAAACGGGAAACAATGTTAGAGACTATATATAAACCATCACTGCACATTACAACCAAGCTGTGAGAATTTAACTAACTAAAGATTTATGTTACAGATATCAACAAGATAGTGGGTATCAGCGGTGGTGTTATGACGAGTCTCTTTATTCCTGTTGTTGTTATAGTTATCCGTCGTCGAAATAGCACCTCAAGGAATAACGAACAGGGAGGTATTTGTATTTTTTTCCCTAAAAATTCAACAAGAAAAATTTGAAGATCAAAGGACAACAAGACATAATGGTGGACCTTATGTTTCCCCTCACAGAAGACTAAATATTGGCCTACGGGAACTTCTCTCAAAACCGGGTGTTAAACTTGATCCACTAGTTTCCCTAATATTGTTTCACAATCTAAAAGTGGTAAATGTTTGTAATATACAGAACAAGCAAGAAGGTATACGACTTTATGCTTGCTTGTTGCGTCGTATTAAATTCCTCTAGGTTAAAAATGTTCCATGACGATTAATTTCACTTGCAATCATCAGGACTAGAGTGACTTTTAACTTGTCTTTCATATTAAAATTGTTGCTCCCTAAATGAGTAGGTGACTTAGTAAATGGTCTTCATCGCCAAGTGATAACATTCTCAGCTATATCATGGTGAGAAAAAGGTACCTTTTTGAAGCGATGATGATGTTTGGTTTGTACCGATCAAAACGTAGGGTTGTTTACTTACAGCAATCCGCATGTAGCTCAACGCGGTTGCAATATTGCCCGAGCCAACCAGGCTTGACACTTACGAGTGGGGCGGCATGTCTACCGTCGGACCTGCGTTTCATCGAGTTAAAGTCGGAGTTAAACCTTTTTTCAAAGGAAGATTTGTGTTCTTGATACATGACTTACGGTTATAAAACCTTCGAGTACGATTTTTTTTCGAGTACTAGTACATTTGTACAAAACTTGTTCTAGAAAAAGTTATAAGTGGAAGGCCATGAATTTTTAGAAAGACAATTTTGGCCATGCCACACTCAAACAGGTAGAGCCTTCTATATCAAAGAAAAGATTGAAGATACAAATCCGGTAATGAAAAGTGTAAATAGAAACAGAAATTATAGAATGATCAAAAGAAAAAAAAATAACAACAAAAGACGAATTACATCAAACAAAATACTACACACAGAAGATATTGAGGAACACAGCCTCATTGAAAGACCAATACATCAAACAAAATACTACACACAGAAGATATTGAGGAACACATCCTCATTGAAAGACGAATTACATCAAACAAAATACTACACACAGAAGATATTGAGGAACACAGCCTCATTGAAAGACCAATTACATCAAACAAAATACTACACACAGAAGATATTGAGGAACACAGCCTCATTGAAAGACCAAAACATCAAACAAAATACTGCACACAGAAGACATTGAGGAACACAGCCTCATTGAAAGACCAAAACATCAAACAAAATACTACACACAGAAGACATTGAGGAACACAGCCTCATTAAAAGACCAAAACATCAAACAAAATACTACACACAGAAGATATTGAGGAACACAGCCTCATTGAAAGACCAAAACATCAAACAAAATACTACACACAGAAGATATTGAGGAACACAGCCTCATTGAAAGACCAATTACATCAAACAAAATACTACACACAGAAGATATTGAGGAACACAGCCTCAGTGAAAGACCAATTACATCAAACAAAATACTACACACAGAAGATATTGAGGAACACAGCCTCATTGAAAGACCAATTACATCAAACAAAATACTACACACAGAAGACATTGAGGAACATAGCCTCATTGAAAGACCAAAACATCAAACAAAATACTACACACAGAAGATATTGAGGAACACAGCCTCCTTGAAAGACCAATTACATCAAACAAAATACTACACACAGAAGATATTGAGGAACACAATCTCATTGAAAGACCAATTACATTAAACAAAATACTACACACAGAAGATATTGAGGAACACAGCCTCATTGAAAGACCAATTACATCAAACAAAATACTACACACAGAAGATATTGAGGAACACAGCCTCATTGAAAGTCCAATTACATCAAACAAAATACTACACACAGAAGATATTGATGAACACAGCCTCATTGAAAGACCAATTACATCAAACAAAATACTACACACAGAAGATATTGAGGAATACAGCCTCATTGAAAGACCAATTACATCAAACAAAATACTACACACAGAAGATATTGAGGAACACAGCCTCATTGAAAGTCCAATTACATCAAAGAAAATACTACACACAGAAGATATTGAGGAACACAGCCTCATTGAAAGACCAATTACATCAAACAAAATACTACACACAGAAGATATTGAGGAACACAGCCTCATTGAAAGACAAATTACATCAAAGAAAATACTACACACAGAAGATATTGAGGAACACAGCCTCATTGAAAGACCAATTACATCAAACAAAATACTACACACAGAAGATATTGAGGAACACAGCCTCATTGAAAGACCAAAACATCAAACAAAATACTACACACAGAAGATATTGAGGAACACAGCCTCATTGAAAACTTTGAGTGAAGTCCGGTCATCATGACCTCATAGTTCTATCTCCTCATCTTATATAGTATATAAATCTGATATTTTTTTCAGGTAATGATCAAGGAGATGACAACACAACAGGTAACAAGAGAGAGTCGTTGTTAAGTTTAGATTCATTCACGAGTGTTTAATGTATCGATCTCAACAACAATACAGTAAACATGTTGAGATGAACACAGAACATATCAACTTTATTTCATCATGTGATAACAATGTAACCATATCATAATTGTTTATTAATAGCATATTAGTAAGGTCTGTTGGTGTGTAAAAGTATATACAATTACGGCCAGGGTCATAGTTGAGGCTTAATAGTGTGCACGCCATTATTCTTGAGAGCGGGGAAGGGGGGGGGGGGAGGTCTGGGATTCTATTTATAACGAGATGCAAAATAGTGCGATCTGGGGCCATTTAAGGGTTTCATATAACATAGAAAACAAGCATATTGTTAATGGCTTTGATAGATAATAATTTCTTAAAATTGTCCAAAATCTGCCCTGTGTGTCTTAGCCGATACGAACACCTCCATTGCTTTGTACAAGTCCACTTCAAAATCTCAATGAATATACACCAATCCATGGGAAGATAGCCTGTCATTCTTCATGGTCGACCTAACATAATTTTTCAAACACCTCAGTACACTAAATGACTTTCAGCAGTAGCGCTTGCTACTGACATGGATAACAAAACACATAGTTTTATTAATATTGTATCTATAGAAGGATAGAGAACTGGATTTACAAGTGTTGTTGGCAAATCATTACGTTTAGTAAAGACCCAGTGGGTTAGCCATCTGGCTACTTCTCTCCTAAATCCTCTAATGACAAATAAATGTCAGCCTGATATGTCTAGTATATTTTAGCAACATGGTCATCAGTTACTTTGTCTACAGCACGGGGCAGTAAATGCTGTGCATGGAAGCTTCTTTTTTTATTTAAGGAGACGTGTTTCAAGCTGTTTTTATTCAGTAATGCCTTCACTTTTGCTTAATTAAAACTGTCCAATAATAACACATGAAATTAAAGTGTGTATATGTATATATATATATGAGTTGATGAATATTTGCGGAATACAGTAATCAATGAATAAATATTCTGTTGCCGTAATTTGTATTTGTTGTGGTTGTTGTGTTGTTGTTATTATGTTGGTAACCAAAGCTGCGTCAAATACCTTTTTAACCTACATAGAAACCTTTTATTTATCCTCAAATTTCATCTGCTGCTATCTGAGAAGTTTTTTGCTTGTTTTTTTTTCTCTTCTTCATAAAACATTCACATAGTATACTAAGCATTAAAATATCTCTATATAAATTTAATTTCATCATAAACACACCAGAAGCATTTTTTTTTGTGTCCCATTTTTTTCTTAATTGTTCCTTATTCAGTAAATTTTCATATTCGCCCTTTTATGAATAACAAATATAATTATGAAATATTTTCCTATGTTTTTCAGCCTTGCCTGAAATCAATCCAATATATGACATCCGAATATGTAACTGTGTACATATTCTTTTTTATTATACTTTTTTGTTCATTGTTCATCCCAATTTTCTTCAATGTTGTATTTTGTTTTGAAAAGATTCATCACAGATATTGTAAAACCATTTTAGGTATTAGAAAAACTGCTTGTAATTTGGCAGCAAAAATTGAACTGGGACGATTCCCTTTAGATTCTTTTATAAAGACACAGGTTATGATGTATTACTCACACATTCATTCTGATAAAATAAATCCTCTGATAAAAGAGACATTCGATCTAAATAAATCTATGCATGATAATGGCATATTCACATGGTACACCTTTGCAAAAGAAATATTTTCCGAATTTGAAAAAGATAAAAGTGATTTTGAAGCTTTCAGTAGACCATTTAAAATAGCTAAAATCTCTATTAAAAAACTATTTAAAAAATCTGTTTATGAACATTATGAAAAACAATTTACAGAAAAACTTTCTTTGATTAATGACTCCTCAAAACGTTTCTTATACAGTAAACTAAAATCTGATATTAAACTAGAAGAATATTTAAAAAGAGAAAGACATTTAAAAAACGTCAATTGTTGACAAAATTTCGTTTAAGTGATCATAACTTAGAAATAGAACTAGGCCGTTACAAACATATTCCACGAAATCAAAGACATTGTAAATTTTGTAAAACATTAGATGACGAATTCCACTTTTTCTTTGATTGTAAAGTTACTGATAATATTAGACCTGCCTTTATTGATTTTATAAAAACAAAATATCCTCACTTTAATCAACTAGATTCCCTTGAAAAGTTAAAAATTATTCTTAATCCTGATAAAGAAATTTTCCCCAGTGTTTGTAACTTTATAAAGGGATCATTAGAAGCGCAAATATGAGGTTCACGTTGGTCAGAGCATATAAAACATAATATTGTTTTTATCAAGCGGGGGTAGTTGTATTTGTTTATACATGTATATAAACATTGTCTGTTTAATGTTAGTTTATGTTTGTATTGCTATACCCAAAAGGATATATATATTCATTGAACAGTAGTGATAGCCTCTGATTACCAGGGCTCATCACTTAGCAGTTAGTGATAAACCTCTGTTCCCAGGGTTCATTGCTATACTCATTTATCTTTACCTTCATGGTCTGTCATAATCTGCGGTGGCCATATATATATTCATATTATATTCAAATGTTCAAAGTTGATATCTTAAATATATTATTCATGATCAAAGACATATCTTAAATTTATCTATTTGTAATATACATATTGTATTTGTATTTTTATAAGCATATTAAAAGCTGTGGCCAAATACTGCCAACCCTTAAAATATTTCTTGTTGTATTGGAGCCTCAAGGATAATTACCATTTATTAATAAGGTACCAGAACTCACGGGTGGTTTGCTACCTCACACGCTCGGATACTTGAACATCGCCTCGAGGTAGGTTTATGCAGTTGTACAATTTAAAAAAAGGAAAACTAACAAAACCAAGTAGTTCACCGAAGGGCCCACATATCAGACTTCATTGTTAGCATACAGTCATAGGGTGGAAACCCGTCAGTTTTGTAAACCTTCTTGCCTCGGTATACTATCAGGATTGGCTCTAGTAGTCTGTCTACCTCCTTGTCTCGGTATACTATCAGGATTGGCTCTAGTAGTCTGTCTACCTCCTTGTCTCGGTATACTATCAGGATTGGCTCTAGTAGTCTGACT
>MJUT01023167.1:0-17110 GCA_002080005.1 Gigantidas platifrons
ATTTGTGTGTTAGGGGTATCTGGTGATGTATTTGTGTGTTAGGGGTATCTGGTATATTTGTGTATTCGGGATATCTGGTGATGTATTTGTGTGGTAGAAGTATCTGGTGATATATTTGTGTGTTAAGGGTATCTGGTGATGTATTTGTGTGGTAGAGGTATCTGGTGATGTATTTGTGTGTTAGGGGTATCTGTTTATGTATTTGTGTGTTAGGGGTATCTGGTGATGTGTTTGTATGTTAGGAGTATCTGGTGATGTATTTGAGTGTTAGGGGTATCTGGTGATGTATTTGTGTTTTAGGGGTATCTGGTGAAGTATTTGTGTGTTAGGGGTATCTGGTGATGTGTTTGTGTGTTAGGGGTATCTGGTGATGTATTTTTGCGTTAGGGGTATCTAGTGATGTATTTGTGTGTTAGGGGTATCTGGTGATGTATTTATGTGTTCGGGATATCTGGTGATGTATTTGTGTAGAAGAGGTATCTGGTGATGTATTTGTGTGTTAGGGTATCTGTTGATGTATTTGTGTGTTAGGAGTTCTGGTGATGTATTTGTGTGTTAGGGGTATCTGGTATATTTGTGTGTTCGGGATATCTGGTGATGCATTTGTGTAGTAGAGGTATCTGGTGATGTATTTGTGTGTTAGGGGTATCTGGTATATTTGTGTGTTCGGGATATCTGGTGATGTATTTGTGTGGTAGAGGTATCTGGTGATGTATTTGTGTGTTAGGGGTATCAGGTGATGCATTAGTGTGTGAGGGGTATCTGGTGATATATTTGTGTGTTAGAAGTATCTGGTGATGCATGTGTGCAGAAGGGGTATCTGTTGATTTATGTGTGTTAGGGGTATCTGGTGATGAATTTGTGTGTTATCGGTGTCTGGTGATGTATTTGTGTGCTTGGGGTATCTGGTGATGTATGTGTGTGATAGGGGTATCTGGTGATGTATTTGTGTGTTAGGGGTATCTGGTATATTTGTGTGTTCGGGATATCTGGTGATGTACTTGTGTGGTAGAGATATCTGGTGATGTATTTGTGTCCTTTGGGTATCTGGTGATGTATTTGTTTGCTAGGTGTATCTGGTGATGTATTTGTGTGTTAGGGGTATCTGGTGATGTATTTGTGTGTTAGGGGTATCAGGTGATGCATTAGTGTGTGAGGGGTATCTGGTGATATATTTGTGTGTTAGAAGTATCTGGTGATGCATGTGTGCAGTAGGGGTATCTGTTGATGTATGTGTGTGTTAGGGGTATCTGGTGATGTATTTGTGTGTTATCGGTGTCAGGTGATGTATTTGTGTGCTAGGGGTATCTGGTGACGTATTTGTGTGATAGGGGTATCTGGTGATGAATTTGTGTGTTAGGGGTATCTGGTGATGTGTTTGTGTGTTAGGAGTATCTGGTGATGTATGTGAGTGTTAGGGGTATCTAGTGATGTATTTGTGTGTTAGGGGTATCTGGTGATGTATTTGTGTTAGGGGTATCTAGTAATGCATTTGTATGTTAGGGGTATCTGGTGATGTATGTGTGCGGTATGGATATCTGGTGATGTATTTGTGTGTTAGCGATATCTGGTGATGTATTTGTGTGTTAGCGTTATCTGGTGATGTATGTGTGTGTTAGGGGTAACTGGTGATGTATTTGTGTGTTATGGGTATCTGGTGATATATTTATGTGTTAGGAGTATCTGGTGATGTATTTGTGTGTTAGGGGTATCAGGTGATGCATTAGTGTGTTCGGGATATCTGGTGATGTATTTGTGTGTTATCGGTGTCTGGTGATGTATTTGTGTGCTAGGGGTATCAGGTGATGTATTTGTGTGATAGGGGTATCTGGTGATGTATTTGTGTGTTAGGGGTATCTAGTGATGTATTTGTGTGTTAGGGGTATCTGGTGATGTATTAGTGTGTGGTATCTGGTGATATATTTGTGTGTTAGAAGTATCTGGTGATGTATGTGTGCAATAGGGGTACCTGGTGATGTATGTGTGTGTTAGGGGTATCTGGTGATGTCTATTGGTTTACCATCATATGTCAACAGTTCCGGATTTGGTAGATTAATCCCCTCTTCTAGACTAGACGCTAGTCGCTGGAATGCTAAATCAATACTGCTGATGTTGGACTGTGAACTTCCGGCTGTGAACTCGCACTTCGCTTCAGAATCTGTCCTCATTACCGTCGCCGGTATATCTTGAATATTAATGTCACTATTTTTCAAATTGTTGTTCCTGTTTGAACACATGGCCCCCTCTGTACGTGTGCCTTTATTTTGATTTGCGTTTATAGTTTCATTGTCTTTATTAAATGTTTCTTGCCACACTAATTCTTCCAATTTTGTTTCTTCGAGTTCACTTTGTTTTTCTAACAATTGTTCCTTCATTTCCAATTCCCTTCTTTCGCACTCCAACTTTAGTTTTTCTTCCGTTTTCTTCAGCTGATGTTCCGGTTTCAATCGGTTCGCCCTCGCTGTCCTCAATTTGGCTTTTGATGAAGTAGAACTTGTCGTGGTAGAACCTACACGGCTACATATCTCCTCGTCATCGGTCACTTTCCCCTTTATCCATTCGAAAAATATTTCCCGGAACTCCATAAGGTTTTTCTTGCCGCTATCAAAGAAGTTAATCTCTAAAGTTTCGACTATATCTAAATCAGCACAAATATCCAAACACTCCATGTGTGCTGATTTATATAATAGCTTAATTATAACTTAAATAAAGGTACAATTTACATTTTATTCTAACAGTAATAAAATAAATTACTTCTATTTGTATTCTTTTTCATTCTAATGTGAGTACTCTGATTTCTACACTTTTTTGTCCATTCGTCATACTGCTTTATGAATTGAATTTTTTCTCTAGTTATGAGCAGTTTAATCTTGATATTTGGCTATATAATCTCTGTAACTTTATTATATTGTCAATACGGAACAAGTTGAACCGAGAGAAACATATAGGCCGTCGCCAGCAATTAAGAGGTGGGAATATTTAGAAAGATCAGCAGTGTGTGAATTCACATTGAAAGAGTCGTCCGACTAATGAAAGTCGATATACAATATTAAAAGGACCGTTCCCAATTACTATGATCACCTCGTTTAGGGACGAAGTCGGAGATTGAATTGTCATCTTTTGACAAAATACTGCAAGTGTTTGCGTCCCTCACTAACTCACTAATCTTAGCGAGGAAATTGTCTATTCAGAAAATTAAGTGACAACGCATACGACTCTTTTCAAATTGTTTTTTTCATTATTTATATTGTGCCTTACTTGTAAGGGTGCATGGAACTTCCCTAACCAGGGTTTCTTCGATTTTTAGTGTGGTTCGTGTTACTCGATCTTTAGTTTTATGTGTATGTTTTGTAGATCGTTGTTTGTCCTTTTGGACCTTTCTTAGCCATTGTGTTGTCTGTTCTTCGATATCCGGATACTGATTACGCCTTTGGTATCTTCAAACTCTCTTGTGGAATTGTTTTTGTAAATGTATACCATTCGTTCGAGAAAAAAATCCAAATACACCAGGTGTATATATCATAAGTGTGACCGACCTTGCGTAAAGTAATCAATACTGTTGTCGATAAGAATCAGTGTGTGTATGTATAAAGGGTATTATTAGACTGCCAATCTTTGTTAAGTTATTCAAGGAGAACAAAACTAACTGATGATTTGTGGTTTTACACAATTTAGATCTAATAAAAAAATGAAAATATGACGTTTTTAAAGAAATGTTTTACAAGGGTTGATGTTAAAGCACGCTTATATCTTATTGATTTTAAATTTCCCGCTAAACATGCAGGCAGCTATTTATCCCTTATCAGTGACGTCACTCCATCTATTTCGATTTACCTGTTCAGCAGCATCTGCATGAAAACAATAACATCATTTTTGGAATTCCGTCATAATGGATATAAATTCTAATGAAATAGGGTTAGTTGCATATAATTTTGAACCTGAATATTCAGAAGAAGAAATGACGAGTCGTAGTCAACATTCAATCGCTGAAGCTTCATCACCTCCGAGGAATGTGTTTGCTGTAAGGAAGCCGATTCTGTTTGTCTAATTTGAATGATCATGAATACATCACGCAACTTGACAGCTATGACACTTTTATCCTTAAATCCTGACGTTTTATCCATTACTTTCATCCAAATGATGACGTTTAAAAGACAACGTGCTCGTTCCCCCGATGAATTAAGCAACAGGTACGGATGATATTTTCAAATAACTCTATTCTTACTAGAATTTATCAATAATTCGTAATCCGATTGGATATCGTCACTTATTCTACGTCATTCAAAAGGAATTTATAAATCGATATTTCCGTTTACCAGACTACTTTTTCCCCGGTCATTCCACGCGTATACATCTACGAGCAATGATACTAACAAGGATCTGCCATCTTGAAAATGTGAAATTCTACATGTCATATTTACAACAATACACAACAATATTTAAAAAGCTTACCTTGAACACTTATTTGAGTTAAATTGTATCAAACTTGAAGCGTACACGAAGCCAAATAACGTCTAATCTTTACGTTTCAAACTGGAAGTCTTCATGTGACGCCAATGACGTCATGTTAGTTATGTTCCAAAGTCGTCAATAACATTTCGTGGATTTTTTTTCAGTTTACAATCATGTGTATTGTATGTCCATTGTTCGAGACTCTACTTGGGTATTTCTGTAATAGTATTTAGCGTAGAAAAGAAACACGATATCCAAGAATAAGAATTATAAGGATTAAACACTGTGTTTTTAGGAAATTATGTATGTATAAACTCCGGCAGCTCACTCACAAACTGAATAAAGTCCCAAGGACTTTATGTAAAGTTTGTGAGTGAGTTGCCGGAGTTTATACATAGATAATTTCCTAAAAACCAGTGTTTAATCCTATACTAAAATGCATATCGACTCATGTACAATATATAATTACATTTTAAATATATAAATTCCGCAAGTGGTCATTCCAAAGTTTACAAAGTTTTCGCTTCTCTGTAGATTTTGTTGGTTCTGGAATCTCAAAAAATCTTTTTGCACTCTTCCCTCTGGTGTTTGTACAATTAATAGCTTGACATGAGGGCATGGTCAAATTTTAAAATGCTGTTACCTGTTTACTAACGTATTATTTGTCTATCAGCTATTAACCTATTAACCGAAATGGATGGAGTGCCGTCATACAATATACTTTATGTGCTCTTCAATTCTAGAGAGTTCCACAAGATGTCTAATTCCATAATAAGGCGGGAAATTCAAAATTCGTTTTTTAATCCCCTTATACTTTTCCTGGAGATGAAATATTATGTTTGTTTGATGTGAATATTACCTCAAGACAACTATACTTTTGCTTTTTAATTAAATGTCTGGATGGTTTTGTTTTCCTTTAATGATTGAAATAAAAAGAAAAGAAACAATGAAATGGATTTGTCAATTTTAATCACATCCAGAATAATCTGATTAACAATAAAGTACAATATAATACTTATGAAAAAATGTATCTAACATCACACATGTTTATGAGCACTAGATTTAACTTTTAATATCTTTTAAAACCCGTCAAATTCTTCATCGGTGTCGTCTTCTGTGAATATATGGTACATATCACGCAGAATAGAAAGTGGAGTGACGTCTGCATCATCGTAGTAGATGTCTTTATCATCATCTTCATTCTCGCCGTCACTTTCATCTTTGTCTTGCCATACACAGTCGTCTTCTGATCCATATAATGCGTTGAAGATGGTACACTTCCAAAAAAAATTTATTATGATGTCTAGACTGAGTTCCCCCCATGCCTCCGTAACCCTTGTGCAGATTGTTTTCAGCTCAGCTTTCTGCATACGCCCACCAGCCGTAAATGAATGGTTGTATGAAGATATCGATTGACTCCATTTCTGTCGAAGTGCTGCTTTCATCTGTTTGCTTACGCTTACATCTAAAGGTACGTTCTTCTTCCAAGTGGGTCTTTAGGTTTTCTGTACGATGACATCTAAAGTCGTCCAATACAAGCATACTACGTGTCAAACCAAGTCCAGGCCTCCTATCCAATATTCTCTGCAGCCAGTCTCTCCATATTTTGTCATCAAAGCAGCCTTTTTCGTTGAGTTGAACTATTACGCCTTTTGGAAATGGCAACTTTGGTTTTACTTTTAAATGCGATGTATGGCGTAATTTACCACCGTCTGATGTGCAGGCCAACATCACCGTGAAAGGAGTCTCTTATGTCATCAACCTGCTTTATATTGTAGAAATCGTACTCAGTGGTTTACTTGAAGTTTTTATTTTGAGTTTGAAGATAATAAACACAATTCCCGCTACACTATAACTGAACATGATTTCACTCTAAATATAGCTGAAATGTTATACTGCCAACGTGACGCTAAGGAGTAAGCCAATCAATATATACAGTCCGACAAAAGATAAGCACCACCTGAATTGTTTCAACAATATTTTTTTCTAATAATGAACTTATTTCAAATCGGTTTGCTGTTTTCGTTACCTGTACACACATACTTATTTACCTGTGAAACAGGTTATTGAAATGTTTTTATTTATGTGTATATGACAGGGTGTGTAAAGTGCCACGTATACTTTTCAACATTTGTGTTTGCGAACGAAAGCTGATTTTTTTGGGTAGAGTTTTAAGTTTCATTTTCTATTGGTTTGGTATGGTGCGGCGAAAATTAACCATACCAGAAAGGTGGCAAGCTGTTGGCATGCATAACGCTGGTTTTAGCCATAGAAGGGTGGCAGACCACTTCAGGTTTAACAATTCCATCATTGTACGACTGCTGCAGCGTTTTCGTCAAACGGGGAATGTTACTGACCGTCCACGTGCAGGTAGATCTCGCAAAACGACGCCGAGAGAGGACCGGCTCATATCCAGACGAGCGTGGCAACGGCGTTCAGAACATCTGGTGCACTTCGTGGTAATTTAGCGTTTGGAGGCCACATTAACACACGCACTGTAATCAGACGCCTCCACCATCAGGGAATGCGAGCGCGACGACCCATACGTCATCGCCATGCTCGATTTGACTGGTCACATGATCATTTGGGGTGGACTATTCGCACATGAAGACGGTTTCACTGGTCTGATGAAAGCCGTTTTTTGCTACGCTCTACCGACGGTCGTGCAAGGGTTTGGCGCCAACGAAACAGTTCATTTCAGAACAACCACATTATGGGCACAACTGCTTTTGGGAGTGGGGGTCGAACTGTCTGGGGTTGTTTTTCCTTTGACTGTAAGTTGGACTTGTACGTTCTTGATGGTAATCTGACAGGCCAAAAATACCGTGACAATGTGCTCGCTCCACGCGTAGTCCCCCATTTCGACAATCATGCGTTGGCTGAGAGGCCAATGTTCATGGACGACAACGCTAGGCCACATAGAGCCCAAATTGTACAACATCTTTTATAGCAAGAGGCTGTTCAGACAATTCCATGGCCTGCGATGTTGCCAGACATAAACTCTATAGAACATGTATGGGACTTTATTGGCCAAAAAATTAACCGATGCAATCCAGAATGTCAAAATATTGACGAATTAAGAACTGCTATCTTACAGGAGCGGCAACAGTTCCCCTAAGAACGGCTTAGGCGTCTTGTGTGAAGCATGACGAGGCGTGTTACAGAACTTCACAATAATCGCGGTGGACATACTCTGTTACATTATTCAGTATTAAAATAAAGAGTCTTGCTAAAGTTTTAAATGAAAACATTGAGGGATCTCTCTATGTAGATGACTTCCTGATATATTATCGGGGCAAAAATATGAATACCATTGAAAGACAATTACAACTATGTCTAAATAAGATAGAAAAATGGGCAATGGAGAATGGATTTAAATTCTCTAGCTCAAAAACTGTAGGGATGCACTTTTGTAATAAAAGAGGACTCCATCCAGACCCGAAGTTATAATTATACAATTCCCCTATAAAAATAGTCCCAGAAACTAAATTTTTAGGTCTTCGTTTTGATAGTAAACTTACCTTTCTACCCCATATTAAAATGCTTAAAAATAAGAGCCTTAAAGCTCTTAATATTTTAAAATTTGTGTCCAGTACCGACTGGGGTGCGGATAGCACGGTTTTATTAAATTTATATAGATCGTTGATTCGATTAAAATTGGATTACGGATGTATCGTTTACGGTTCAGCCCGTCCATCGTATATCAAGTTACTAGATACAGTCCATCATCAATAATTACGACTCTCACTTGGAGCGTTCAGAACGTCTCCAGTTGAGAGTTTGCATGTTGAAGCAAACGAGCCTTCCCTTGAAAATAGACGTATCAAACTTGGTATGCAGTATGCAACCAAATTGAAGGCTTATCCTTCAAATCCTACACATGACTGTGTTTTCAACCCTCTATTTGAAAATGTTTACGATAAACAACCCAATACAATTCAATCTTTTGGACTCCGAGTAAAATCACACTTTGAAAATTCTGATATAAATTTGGATGACATAGTACCTACTGTAATTCCTGGAAACCCTCCATGGTTAAATCCAAAACCTACTTTTAATTTTGAACTTACACAACACAAAAAATCTGAAACAAACCCTTACTAATTCAGCAACATTTTGCTGAAATTAGATCGGTAACATCTGAATACTCTGCAATATATACTGATGGTTCAAAGGATGGTGAAAGAGTAGCGTCGGCAGCTGTTTTTGGACAGCAGATCTACTCTGCTCGAATACCATCTGCCAGTTCGATCTTCAGTGAAGAAGCTAATGCAATACTTCTTGCATTAAAGTTCGTTGCCTCTTCTGAAAAGAGTAAATGCATGATCTGTTCCGATTCTCTTTCTTGCCTTCTGGCAAATTAGAGCTGTTAAACTCAAAACCTTTTTATTTTAAAAATTGTTGAAATTTATAAAAGCCTTGTTGCTATTGGTAAACATGTAATTTTTACATGGATCTCTAGTCATATAGGTATCCATGGGAACACAGTCGTTGACCGGGAAGCCAAGAACGCATTGGATGATCCTGTATCCAATTGTTCTATTCCTTATACAGATATTAAACCTTTTATAGTGGAATATATTTTAAAACGTTGGCAAGATAGCTGGGAGCAGCAAATTTATAACAAATTACACGAAATGCATTTCCTAGTTGGCAAGACTCCTTGTTTTTACGGTCAAAATCGGAAGGAACAGGTAGTCTTGACCAGATGTCGTATAGGTCATACTAGACTTACTCATAGCTATTTGTTAAATAATGAAGAACGACTGGAATGTATTCCCTGTAATTCTAATTTGTCATTAAAACATGTCTTGATTGATTGTGTGGATGTTACCAATGTTCGGAAGACATTCTACAATACCAACGGTTTATCTAATCTATTTACAAATGTCGTAGGCGATACAATTTTGCGATTTTTAAAAGAAATTAATGTATATGCAAAAATATAGTCATATAATATATGTTCTAGATGCATGGTTTTATATTTTTAATGTTTCTTTTATTTGTACAACCCCCTCCCAGAGGGTGTGCCGGGGTAGAATAGGCACCAGGTTTCTCCTTCCTAGAGGCACTAGTCCTCTAAAAGGGGTCATCCGCGCGGGAACCCCAGGGAATAGAAATGGGACCGAGAGTTTCTTCGGCTTGAAGGAGCGTCCGTCGGTTGTGCGGGATGTAGAAATTCACAGCCAACCCGTCCTTCGGATGAGACGTAAATAAGACCGAGGTCCCGTGTTGAGAGATTGCCACCCTCTTCGCACGTTAAAGAACCCAGTGTAACAGCTCATTATGAGCATTATGATCATGAAGAGTGGTCCATAGGAGACCTGTTGCACTGGCAAAATTATCCGTCCCTACCCATCACATTTCCTTTTTTCGAGTCCCGTGGCGTTAACATTATTCTCGTCCTGAATATAGCTGAATAATTGCTTGCTGGACGTTAAACATCAATCAATCAACGTTATTGACTGTTATGCCTTATACATACGCACAATAATTGCATTTAAAAGTTCTTAACTGGTTGTACGTTTTTCCAGCGCCTGTTTTGAACCCCATTTTTGCCACGTCATAGTCACGTCTTTCAGGATGATACATACTTTGTAGATTGGTAATTTTAGAGCCCATGGTGTGGTCTTTTAAGAAGTGTAAGAAAAATTGTGATATCTATTTTATTGTTTTAACAGTATTGATGTAAAAAAAATATATCGATAAAAATATAGGGTGGTGCTTAAATTTTGTCGGAGTGTATATATGAAAATCCCCTTTAATGGTATCATGAGGGGAACAATGGCTGACAAATATTATTTGCAATGAATTGTTTTTGGTAAATTTTTGTTTCAATGAATTCAACAATATTAAATTATAATTTGTTTCTTCTCGGATCGACTACGCATTCCGGTTGCGGATAAATACCGCGTTGCATTGTGGAACAGTTTGCGTCCCACATGCCTAAACGACAACGAAGGAAGACAAAATAATGAGCGAAGGAGCGTTGAATTAAGAATAATATTAGAAGATCGAAAGTAAGCTTTGGATAATAATAAATGTATTGCAGCAATTCTAATGGATCTAGCAAAGGCAATTGACTGTCCCCACACACAGTTTAATAATGTTAACATTAAAAGCTTATGGTCTGTCAGAAAATTCTCTAATATATATAAGAAGTTGCTTAGAAATCAGAAGACAACGCATTAAAATTTGTAATAACTACAGTAAATGATTGACATGTATGATTGTGTGTTACGTCAAAAGGAGTTTTCAAAGGAAGAACTACTAAAACACCCCTGATGGAATGTGTAAAAGAAAATACAAAGATAAAATCCATGGAATATGGTGCCATGCTTAAGAAAAAAGCAAATTTAAATCGCCGCTTGAAGCGATTACATGGCCAGGGTATTTGAGTTAGGATAATCGAGGTGGTACCACCAGTAGTTGAAACTCAAGGGACTGAGGGAGAGCCGGATCACGAGCTGTCGTCAGATGATGACATTGCACAATCGATCCTGGAAGCCTAATAGGAGAGATCAGTGATAGCCTAGATGAGGATGGTAGTGTGTGCGGGGTCATCGACAAGCAAGCAGAGGCGAGTGGTAAAGTTAGTCAACAAGACAAAACACCAGAGAATGATATTGAACAAGGTAGAACAATAAGAACACGTTTTTCGCCAACTCCTGTATGCACACCAGTAAAGCATGTAATGTAATTAGAGATGACGAAGCCCCTCTTAAGAAAATTACAGGAACAGATTTAACACATGCTCCCAACTTGATAAGAAATGGAGAGGTTGGTTGGTTTTATTGTGCTTATGCAATGCATAGTAGATGTATCACATAATCTACAATTTTTTAGCCGATTTACATAAACCGGAAGTGCTCTTTATTGACCTTTGTCATCAAGTACAGACAGGAGTTAGATGATACACTTTTCACCATTCAAAATATTAAACATATGTGCTTTAAAATAATATCACCATCCATAAAAGGCCTGAAATTATTTTGACATTTTTGGTTTCAATGAATTCAACAATAATATGAGACAGGCACAACCTGTTGAAGGACGAAGTCCTATAATGTTTAGAAGAAGGAATGAGAAGGGATTGTATTATTTTTTTCAAGCAATTTTTAAAGTTTTTTTGTTTTTTTTTATTTCGCTGGATTGTACCACCACCAATAGTGACATTTACCTGTGATTGCAGGGTGCTCCGAGTAAACGGATGAATTTACTTACAAGAACAAAAAATGGCTGTTCCGTTCATTTAACCTACGCACTCTTCCGCCGATAATCTCGTAGATAGAGATATTTTTATTAAAATTGTATTTCAAGTTTGTTTTGATTTTGCATAGAGTAAATAATTAAAGAATTGGGAATTTTTCATTGAAATATATTTCTTTTGCGTTTCTAAATATCAATTGATCTATATTTTTAAACTTCTGGTGAACAGATTTGTGGCTATCAATATTCCTATGAAAAATCAAATAGCTAAAAGGACTTTGTTAAATTATAATTTGTTTCTTCACGGATCCACTACGCATTCTGGCTGCCTATAAATACTGCGTTTTATTGTGGAACAGCTTGCGTCCCACATTCCTAAACGACAACGAAGGAAGACAAAATAATGAGTGAAGGAGCGTTGAATTAAGAATAATAATAGAAGATAGGAAGACAGCTTTGAATGCTAATAAATTTATTGCAGCAAATCTATCAAAAGCATTTGACTCTCCATACACACAGTTTACTAATATTAACATTAAAAGCTTATGGTCTGTCAGAAAATTCTCTAATATATATGTAAGACTCAGATCGACGTTCGGACTCAAGTCGACGTCCAATCCTCAAATCGGCGTCCAATTCTCAAATCGACGTTCAATATGACGTCACTGATGTATACTCCAAAATACGTCACACTCGTTAGGACATGGTTTTGAAACAATGATGGAGAAGGGACAAGACCAGATTCAGAGTACATTGTACATTTAGACAATATAGGTAATGGTGTCTTTTTATATGAGATTTATTTGGATGAGGCTAAGAAACAGGGGTACTGCGAGGCTCTGCCGAGCAGTCCCCCTGTTTCGTGACGAATACAAATAAATCTCATATAAAAAGACATCATACCTATATTGTTTTTATATTGCAATACTATATTTTTTTTCTCACTGTTTTCTATATAAAAAAATAATTAAAATTCGTATTCTCCGTCATGGGCCTCATTTAAAAATGCTTTATACAGGACATTGTCCAGTATAAAGCAAAAATTCCAAAAAGGGGCATTGTCCAGTATAAAGCAGAAGTTTATACGACCCCTTTATCAATGCTGTAAAGTTACCAATTACAGTATAACCTACGTTAGCGGAACCTAACCGTAATCCTAACTTAATTTTAACCCTAACCTTCGCCCTAATCCTAAACTTAACCCAAAATCTTACCCTAACCTTAACCCTCACCCTAAACCTAACACTAACCCTAAGCTTAACCCTAAGCCTAACCTTAACCCTAACCCTAACCATAACCTTAACCTTAATCCTAACCCTAAACCTAAACCTAACCCTAACCATATTCCTAACCCTAACACTAACCCTAAACCTAAACCTAACCCTCACCCTAACCCTAACCTTAACCCTAACTCTAACCCTATGCCTAACCCTAACCCTCGCCCTAAGCCTAACCTTAACCCTAAATAATAATAATGAATTGGAAAATGCTTTAAAAACACAAAACAAAACAACAACTTTAAGAAACAGATAAAAAAAACACGCAAAACAAAACTGTCATTACAATTATTTTTGACGGAAAACTTTGATCGTACTTTGTAAACGGACGTATTGTAGATATGCGAGTTTGGAAAGGACGCCGATTTGAGAATATTCTAAAATTGGACCGTGATTTGAGATAATGACGTCAGTGGACGCCGATTTGAGGAGTGGACGTCGATTTGAGTCCGGACGTCGATCTGAGTCTATCATATATAAGAAGACAACGCATTAAAATTTGCAATAACTACAGTAAATGGGATACATTATTCAAAGTGGTGCCATAGGGTTCAATCCTAGGCCAAGTACTATTTAATGTTTTTTTAAATGATATGTGTCACTTTGTTCAAGATAGTACTATATATAATTATACAGATGCCAATACCTTTTCTTACAATACTAATATAAATACAGTAGTTACAACTCTAGAAAATGATAGGGCATAAACTAAATAAGGCTGGTTTTCAAAAAAATGAATGAAAGCAAATCCGGATAAATTTCAGGCTATTGCCATTCGTACTGAAACAAATAGTCCCAATTTATCTTTTGTTTTAAAAGGAAATACAATTACATGTGAATAAAATGTTAATCTTTTAGGTGTAATCATTGATTCTCAGCTAAATTTAAAAAAAAACAATTCAAACATAGAACGGCAGCGAAACAAGAACACCATAAGGCCGAACGTACGATGCGGAAGACCAAGCCGACTATCAACAAAGAGATCTACCAAGAACAATGTAGAATTTCAAACCGATTATTGCTTAAATGTAAGAAAGACTTCTATTCGAACAAAATAGCCGAAGTTGGTAGTGACCAGAAACAACTCTACAGACTCACCAATGTTCTAATTGGTATCACACGCGAAGTGATACTACAATCTCATCATATCGAACAGCAATTGTCAAATACTTTCGGTGAATTTTTCATGGGGAAATTCGAAACAATCCGAAATAATTTATGTGCATCTGGTGACATGGACAACTGTGATATACTTAGAGCTGATATGAAATTTGAAGGGGTTCCACTCACTAATTTTTCACCTGATTCCTACATATTTTCTAAAAACTTGTTTAGACAGCATTGCCCACGTTAAAACAGCAATTGTAAATATATTTGTTACTGAAGAATTTGTTCCAAAGTCGTTTAAGGAGGCTATTGTACGATCACTTCTGAAAAAGCCAGGCTTGGATAAAGATGTGCTGAACAATTATCGTCCTGTATCAAACTTATCGTTCATATCACAGATTCGTGAAAAGGTGGTAGCTTCACGTCTTGAATGTCATTTACAGCCAAATTCACTTTTAGAAGATTTGCAATCTGCATACCGTACCGGCCATTCAACTGAAACGGCTCTTTTACGCGTTCATCATGATATTACATTAGCACTGGATAACAACTCTTGTGCCGTTCTAGTTATGTTGGATCTGTCAACTGCTTTCGACGTAATATACCACAAAATTCTTTTTCAACGTTTTGAATATTCCTTTAGCATTAGTGGACCGGCTTACCATGGCTTAGATTGTATTTAACAAACAAAACTCAGCGTATTGCGATTGGATCTGTTTTTCTAATGATATGCACCTAACATACGGTGTGCCAC
Source organism: Gigantidas platifrons (assembly GCA_002080005.1). Classification (NCBI taxonomy): domain Eukaryota; kingdom Metazoa; phylum Mollusca; class Bivalvia; order Mytilida; family Modiolidae; genus Gigantidas; species Gigantidas platifrons. The sequence continues at coordinate 14,800 of MJUT01023167.1, forward strand.
AATGATCTGTATTAGGCCCCAGACTTTATTGTCTGTTTTCGAAACCGATCGGTGAAATAGAGTCTGTGTGTATTACACGTGGTAGTGAATAGGGCACATTATACAAGATTATCTATACAAAAATGTACATATATGTAAAAGAATATGTTTGATTCCTCATAGTCGACTTGCGATTTTTCATGTATAAATCCAAAGAATACAATGGTATGGATATATTGGATTCAATATTCAGTGATCAAAGACCGGAAGATGTGATGAATTAAGTGATTGAATATTTATTTAATGATTCAGAAAGACATGAATAATTGTAGTTTTCAGTTGACAAGAAATCAGGATTCAGCCATACCTACCTACATGTACATATTAAGATGCAGTAAACACTGAAACATAATTTTGAGATCATGGAGATAATTCAATTTAATTGTTAATAATAAAAAAAAATTGAAAGTGAAGTTGTTTTTCTTTCAGTACATTGTTTAATGACATGTTATGTGTATAACAGTTCCCACAATTGTACTATGGGAAACACTATTGTTGTAGTTTTATTGGTACAACATGTACTTGTAAAAATATGCCACATTATGACCCAAAGGGGTTTTATATTATACACTACAATACATACACAAACTTTTGATCCATCATTTGTTCATTGGAGGTTAGGTGTTTAACACCACTTTCAAAAATATTTCAGTTACTACTTTTGTGGCAGATATTGGAGTACCCAGAGAAAAACACAGACCTGTCGCAAGTCACTGAAAAACTTTTATTACATAATGTTTTATCAAGTACACCTCGCCATGCATGGGGTTCAAACTCACAAGTGGTGATACTATTGTCTAGATAGGCAACAATTGCACAGGTAGTTGTAAATTCAACTATCATACGATCACGACGGCTCAAGTTCAGTTAAGATGAAAGTTATTGTTTTATTGATATTGATGGAATTTATGATTATCACTATTATAAACTTTCTTTTCACATCAATCAATGAAAATAATTGGTTTGCTGAAAGTATGTTTTTCAATGTGTCACAGGAATCCGTATGCATATGCATACCTTGGGAATGTGAAGAGTGGACCATATATCCAGATAAATTAATTTTAGAGTCACATGTCATTTTATACGTGTTTTGATTGGTTTAAAAAGTTGAGGTTATTTTCATATGTACTGAATCTGGAAATATACGTCATTCTCAAGGCGTCGTGTGCCATTGTCATCATGTGATTTTCTTTAAATGAGGCACCTTTGGGGTTATAAAAATTGTTTTCCGATTATTTGCCATATTTTGAAAAAATAAATATATTTTTCAATATTATAACAAAAAAAAGTTTGAATTAATTTATAAGGATTGATCGAAATTATTTGTTCGGTTCATTAGAAATAACCTCAGTCAGGTTGTACACACCCTTGCGTAACCTGCAGTGCATGTATATTTTCATGAACCGAACACAAATTGCGATCAATACTTAGCAAATTTGGTTGAATAGTTCATTGATTATTTTTGTAATGTCAAGTAAGCAGTGTTTTAGCTATGTACATTTTTTATATTTTCCGATAAGAATTAAGTTTACAATCAATAATTGATGGTTGAAAGGTGGCATTTGGATAATGGTCATAAAGGAAAGAAATATGAGATTATGAGAAGAAAGTTAAAACAGTAAATGAATTGTTGACCATTATACTGCTTTAACTTTCTCAATTCCACCAATATCAATCGCCACTCAATGAAACACAAAAAGGGGAAAGGGGCAACACCATCTGATGTAGGAAATGCAGGTCATGACTTGGGACAGGATAAATGATGGGGTCAGAAAAAATGCATTGCAACAGGGTACACCAATAACCACTCCAAACAATTAATGCTTGTTGTGAATATGACATTCTCCATACACAAGGAACTTGTTTTTAAATGTTCCATCACATGGAACAGTTAATATAATCTAATTAAGAAATAAATCGTGGAAGTCAGAATGTGTTTTCAGTTTTAACATGGGTTGGTGGATATTAATGATTTGTCCCGAGCCAGAGGCGAGGGATACAATTTACCAATATCCGCCATACCCATGTTAAAACTCAAAACACATTAATTCTGGCTTCCATGAATTATTTCGATTCTGATATGTCTAAGAGTACAAATACGTAGTATACTTTGATTGGAAGGCGGGTATTTATATTTATGTTTGCGGAATATGTCGCACACAATTCATGCTGCCAAATTCGAGCAGACAATAATTCATCAAGATGTACATTTACGACGGGAAAGTCGGGGACATATGCATGTGCTAATGAGATTATAACCAATCGATAAATC
>MJUT01023168.1:0-10331 GCA_002080005.1 Gigantidas platifrons
ACAGTTGCAGATGGAAATATATTATGTAAGAGAAAACACCCCAACTTGTAGAAGCTTAAAAATAATAAAATCGAGTCTCACGGTTCTCATTGATTATTTTTTCAGCAATATACAGTTGGAGTGTATTCTCCATTACCTAAGATTTAAGCTTGTCTTAAAAAAGAAAAAAAAACATTACCTGTAATCACCGACCTGTAAATTTTGTAAACCCAATTTACCTATATTATTTGAATCAAATTATTTACCTATGTAATATTAATATCGTCGGCGTTGACCTTATGATAGTGTATTATTGTTTTGTTAAAATCGTGATTAAGTAAAATTTTACTTAAACTAGTGTTTGCTATCGTAAGCTTTTCTAAAAGGCAATATAAGACAAATGTCAACAACGACTTATAAATAAGGATGTACAACATCTAAACATACCTGATATATGTTAGATTAAATACAATGACTTCTGGCCAGTAAAGGTTAAGTTTATTATAGCACTTGCAAATGATGTGTTCGAATTGCAATTTTACAAAGGGAAAGCATCAATTTAACTTACATGATTACAAAATGTAAAAAAAAAACAACAACAACATTTTGTATAACATTAAAAAAAGAAATATTCAATGGTTTGTGTAGAATTGCCATTCGCAAAGGTCACCTTCAACATACTATTTTTTTTTGTGGAATTTGTCATATGTTTTGCTTTATTTAATATGCAATTGGATTATTGCAATATTCAACGAGTGCATATTCAAAGTTAGGAACCCCACTGTTTGTATACTCAGATGTAGTATTCTAATACCTTAAAATTGTATCAGAACAAAATGGCAAAATGTACGCCATATTTGGTATCTTTAACTTCTTCTTACAATGATTTTAAGTTCAGATGTACCTTTTCCACATTCCAAATCATTTAACGCTTTATATATGTAGGACTCACAAGCGTGTCCGGTTCCACAAACGTGTCTGATTCCACAAACATTTCCGATTACGTCATCTTTCCACAAACGCGTCCGATTTTCACCACAAACGCGTCTGATTTGGTTGGAGGGAAAAAGTCCACCATATTGACGTCATAATATAGCAACAAAATATACAGCAATTCAAAATATGGATGATAATATTCCAGACGTTGGCTTTTCCATTAGGACTATTCAACGGAAAACACCTGTATCAAAAGACACGAATTCTGAAACTTTCTGTAACAACTTTTATAAAATAATATCTATTACAAAGCTGAAGCGATCAAGATGGCAAATATGGTACATACAGAAAAACCTTTAACCCTAACCCTAACCCTAACCCTAACCTTAACCGTACACGATTTGGTTTTCTCTAAATATTATACTTTTCACTCACTTATATCTATGGTTTTATAGTTAGTAATAACACTGAAACACGGACAGAATTGTAAACATGCATAAGATGGAAGGATACTGTTGGTTCTTTGTAAACTCGGGCACGTTTGTGGGACCGAATCGGACATGTTTGGGAGAGTTTGACATCACAATGGAATCAGGCTTGTTTTTGGATTTTCACGTTGAAATTTGACGTCATAATATAATCGGGCATGTTTGTGGAACCGGACCTATTTCTGGGTCTTTCATATATATCCTGGGAGTCTACATTGCCTACAACACACACATCATGTTGTTTTATTTATTTTTTACAATATTTTACCTAAAACAAAGATTTTTAATTCTTTAAAAAAAAATATGTTGCATCATGACAAACCGAAAACGTTACAACCCATCAGTTTTTGTGTATGATATTTATGTTAAATACTGCAGGACATTAAAACGTTTGATACAAAATGTTACTTTGGTATATCGAGTGCACCCTTTGATAAATATTATAATAAACATGATTTTAAATTAATTTGTACTGAATTGTGCTGTTATTGAAAGGTTTAATGGCAAAATAACAAATAAAAAGTTCCCCCTGGTGCACTATTCACTATTTTTGTTTACTCTTAGTTTCAAAAAAAGTATTTAAATAAGTCCCGATGTTAGACAAGACTAACTGGACTTGACCGTGAGAAACACGGTGTGTGTCTTATAAGAAACGATACTGTTTACTCTTTGAGAGCTCATGTGCTTCAGTCGAGTTCGTGTTGCTAATCTTTTTAATGTTCTTTGTTGTGTTGGTTTTGTTTTGTTTGTATTCGTTGTGTGTCTTGTGCCAAATATTACCTGTGACGCTACACAATATATGGCAAGTGAAAACTCTGTTACAGGAGAAAACGAAGTATAATGTAAACCATGTTATCAGTGATTTCACATAAACTATCGAGATATTATTAGCTATTCACAGAAGAAAACCTGAAATACAAGCTCAATTTGCATTGTATAAAAATGGCGATAATTCCAATTATTGTTCTATCATGCTCGATCTGAACGGATTAAGTTCGTACAATACTGATACATAGTCATTTAGTAAAGTACATACACTTGTCATCTCCAATACAATACTGATACACGTCCACGGCAAATGCCCTCTTGCCCATTCCAACCGTTGATGTCGATGACGCTGCGTAAGAATTGGACCTTTGAATGGACGACGAGCTCGGAGACCGTGCTCCCTGAGACGACGCCGAACAGTATGTGCTGCGATTCGTGGCCTATAGCGTCCAACTGTTTCTCTGGCTGTTACAGTTGCAGATCTGCATCGTTCACGCAAATGCTGAAGCCTTATCATCTGGTCCTGAGCCTGTGTTGTCACCCTTAGTGCTCCAGGCCTTGGTCTATCGGCAACCGTATTCGTGGCCAGAATCCGTTGTCTGAGACACACTATTGTGCTGTGGTTGCAGTTAAAGTTGTTGGCAACATTTCTCGTTCACATTCCGGCACGTAACATACCCAATGCTTGGTTACGTTCATCAGCTCTGAGACGAGCTATTGCAATTTACCTTTGAGAATTAAGCAAACACAGAAGTTGAAGTTTCCTTCTATGCCTGGTGTCAATAGCTTGATAAAAGCAGTCAAACATTTTGAAAAAACTTATCACCATTGACTGCACGTGCAGTTTTTGAACCTGTTTGCCTAACGCATCGGTTGATTGAACACCAGGTCAAAACCCGTAATTGATTAGCTAGCCTATGGGTTATACAAATATATTACTGACACAAAATAAATTCACATTATTATTTGTTTAAATGAAACATAAGAGTAGTGCGTTTTCAAAGTTGTTTAGTATATTTGGTTTCCAGATGATAACTTGGGAACAAATAGTCAGATTGAAACTAAGTTTGGTATGTAAGTGTATCTCATGAATATCAAGGTCAAGTTTGATAGCGATCATTTTTCGACAAATCTTACCAGAGTTACATCCCTTTTTATTCTTCAAAATTGCTATTTTTTTGGTTTCCATATTATAACTTGTGAACAAAAAGTCAGATTGAAACTAGGTTTGGTATGTAAATGTAACTCATGAATATCTAGGTAAAGTTCGATAATGATGATTTTTCAACAAATCTTACCAGAGTTACTCTCCTTTTTATTTACTTCAAAATAGTCCTTGGGTGGTCCCCTTTCAGAATTATTTAAGTCAGGTGAGTGATACAAGCTCACCTGAACCTCTAGTTTACAATAGTTTCAAAATTTAATCTTATCATATAACATTGGCGTCGGGGGACTAGTGGTCAACGGCTTTTTATTACCACATGCACTTGGGTCCAGGGTATTTCCTTTTCAATTTTATCGATAAAATGTGCATCTGCCTCAAGTCATCAGAAATTATTTTTTTTAGCGGATAACAGCTGGGATACTGGCAAGTACATTTATTGCCATTTTTAGAGCAAACTTGACATTCCTGCCTTGTATATATTTTGAAAATGGGGCAATGTTAAATAGGCGTTTATTTCACAACGAAACATGTCAAACGGGTTCATATACGTTGTAAATGCACATTTTATTGATAAATTGGAAACAAATATCATGGACCTAAGTATCTATGTTTTTTACCATTGTAATGCAGATTTTGATCAATGTTTTAGGACTAGATTGGATTGGATATTTAGTGAATAACGCCACTTTCAACAATATTTCAGCTATGTCATGGCGACCAGTTTTAGTGGAAGAAGCCATGCACCCAGAGAGAACCACCGACCATGGCCAAGCAACTGGTATACTTTATTACTTGCGACTGCGAGTCGAGTGCACCCTTTTTTCGTCATTTACAAAGCCGGGCTTGAACCCACGCCGTATTGGTGATAGGTTTGTATGAGTTGTTAGATCCAGCGACCTAACTCATTGAGCCACCTGGGTCAATGGTTTAGTGACACAAACTTTGTACATATATTATCTCGAAGATATGATGATCTGTCTTTAATTAGCTCACCAGGCCATTTGCCATGTGAGCTTTGGTCATGATTAGGTATCCGTTAGCTTTTCACATTTTCTGAAACAACTGGAAAGATTTGGACCATACTGCAAGACATTTTCATTGGATGGTCATCTACCATCGTTGGTAACCCACGGTTGATTCTGATACGTTTCTCTCTCTCCATCACCCATGGGTCAAATTGCCTGTAAACATTCGTACTCATGAATAATTCATAAGTCTTCGCATTACAAACTTATAATGCGATTCAACCAATCAATTTGTTCCTTTCATAATTAGTTTGGTTAAAAGTTAAAAATGTCGGACCTGTTGTAAAAATTTGGAGTGAAAGAATTGATGGACTTTCTATACTGCACTACACTTCATCCACACATTTTCATGGGCGCATCCATTACTGACAGAACGATTTTTACCTCAGATACCAAAGAGTTTCACTTTCATAAACGTGATTTTGATTGGTTAATTCGAAACTTTGAATATTCATGAGTACGAATGTTTACAAGCAATTTTACCCACGGGTGATGGAGAGAGAGGAACGTATCGGAATCAACGGTGGGTTACCGACGATGGTCATCTACCAGATTTGTGTTTTTGGTGCTGATTTGAAATTCAACATGGCTGCCATGATCCGTAATGTGTTCTCATTGGCTGAAATTTTAAAACTCTTCTTGTCAGAAACCATAAAGCCAATTAAATTGTTACTTTGCAGGAATGATCATTGGGTGGTCCTGTACTAAACTTATGAATCAACTTAGCTTAGCATAGGACCCTATGGAAAAAGGTTTAAAAGTCTTCTCTGAAACCAGTAAGACAATTTAAAGCAAACATGACATGAATGGTCCTTATATGGTCAACTTTCAAAATTAAATCTAGTGACCCAGACTTCCATCCAAGATGGCCATCATCAACGGACATAGTTTTAACATAGAACCCTATGGGAAGAATGTTTACAAATCTTCTCCTCTGAAACTAATAAACCAAACATGGCGTGGTTGGTCCTAAAGTAGTATACGCTCAAAATTGTGTCCAGTGACCATGACCTCCATCCAAGATGGCTGCCATGATCAGACATAGTCTTAGCATAGAACCCTATGGGATTTGAATGGGAACTTAGATGTATTCGGCATGCATACATTCTTAAGATGGCTTATTTATGTTAGGTGAGCGATACAGGCCCACTTGAACCTCTAGTCAAGTTGACACGACAAATACTATTATTATGTTGTCATATATTTCTTTTGTAATGTGTTCCTTACATTTCATACTTTGGTATATGTCATAACATGTTTGTTTTTTTCACCATTCTATTTAGGTGCGTGTGCGTGTGTGATAATTTATCAAAATTGCCTGTATATTATTGCATAAAAAATTCTTAGAGATATTTACATTTCTTTCTTGTGTTTTTTATTCAACAAAATATATATTAATATCCAAAACTTGTATTGCCTTTTGTTGGTATTGTTTTAGCTACAACACAGCATAGGTTAGCTAATAACAGTCAACAATTGAGTGTTCAAGTTTTTGTGACTAGGTTAATTTGCCATGGACTATCAGAGATACTTCATGAGTGAATGATCTATGGATGATCCTCGACCTCAATTGTAAATTTGGTTCCGATTGGAAATTCAAGATGGCCGCCATAGACGAACAAAGTTTAACATAGAAGCCTACAAGACCCAATGGGAATTTGTACTGAGTTGTTCTTCTCAGAAAGTACCAAGCCAGTTGACTTGATTTTTAGTTCTATGATGCTCCTATCTGCAAACAGAAAAATATGCTTGTTGATAACCTTCTTCCAGAATTAAAACTTAAGCAGTCTAATATATTTACCATGGGAGATTCTGATTTTGACTAGGTTATCAGAATTTATGGAGCACCCATTCAATAGTAAGCAAATTGTGTCTTAAGTCGCAAGAAAATATGAATCTTTGTTAGACTTCACGTTCCTAAGGATTTACCCTGCCAATTATTACCAGGTGAGCGATGACAGGCTCTCCAGAGCCTCTAGTTCAATAGTGATATTCTTTGGCCTTCAATCCTCTTAGTCTACCATTCTTAATGGAGAATTATAGGTTGTTTTTAACTCACCAATGTGAGCTTTTGCCATCACTTGATCTGGAGGTTGTGCCAGAACATCATCTCTATGGCGAGCAGCAACCTCCAAAAACAAATTCATCTAAAGCTATGGTATAGAAACCCTGAAAAGAAAGGAAAAATATAGATAAGAAACAATCCATAATTTTCCATTGTAATACATCACTTCATTCATATAAGTTAGTTTGAAAAAGATATTGTGGTGCTGGATGACTATTTTCCCAGTTAGGCTTTATTTGTCATGAGAGGTGGGTTTTTTGCCTGTCGGGGGCTGTATGGTAATATGTCTTTTATTTAATTCCGAGAGTATAATTCCGGAATATTCTTGTGTGATTTGTTGGTTGTTTACCTCATATCTCATTTTATTTCTATGGTAAATACATGTTTGAACATAAGATGGTATGTTGCATACAAACAACAGATTTACATGGTGATGGCAAAATCAATACTGGTGTAACCACAAAACTGTCAACAATAAAATTTTGTAACAGAACAGTAAAAGGCATATTAAAATAATATTTACAGGCATTCTTGAGTGGCACCTCTCACTGTTCTCCTGACAACCCACTTTCTCTCCCTCTGGCATCTCCCTACAGTATGTGCAGGTGCACCAGTCGGGTTGAGCAGGCTGGGGAGCAGGATCTGGATTTGTTTCTTCTTGCTCCAATAAACTGAAAACAAATGAGGGCTGCCTCCTGCATTCATTAAGCATTATTGACCTCAAGTCGTCCTCACACATGTTGTTGATGCATTCCTGAAAATAAAAAAAAACAATTATTCAGTATTAAAAACCCATATCTCAGTTTGTCAATATAGGAAACAGCTGATCAATACTTGAAACATACTTTATTTTAATTTTTTGTCCACTGTCTCTGCAATGCGGACCGGGGGATATGCAAATGCCAGGCATCTGTCTGTCCGTCCATCGATCCGAGATATATTGTATGTACTCTAAGATTGTTGTTGACCAATTGATTTTAAACTTACACACAAGCATTACATTAGGAATTTCTAGCATAAGTTAGAAAATGGTCAAAATTCGACAAGAATTGGGAGAATGACAGCCATTTTGAAGATGCCTGCCAAAACACATCAAAATTGCAAAGTGCTACAATTTCAAAGAACATTTTTATTTAGAATATTTTTGACCTTAGGAATGTGAAAGTGACAAATGCTGTCTATAAATGTCAGCCATTGCAGCCATTATGGTGTCCATTTGGCAGCTATTTTCAATATGGTTGCCAAAATACATAAAACATTTCGAAGTGTTACAAAACTCAAATGCAAAGAAAATTTATATAATTTAGTTTTTTTTTTCAGATGAATGCGATTTAGAAATGTCTGTCATTTGAGCAGCTATTTTTAAGATGGCCATCAAAATGTGTTAAACTTAAGTTAAAATAACAAATGATTTCTAATATAGAACCCATATGAAGGCTTCCTAGAACACAAGCAAAATGCTTGACTGATTATTGACCAGCAGCTTAGATTAGTCCATTTCAGTCATAGGAACTTATGAAAGTAATTGATATAGAAACAATGTACAGATATGTGTAACTAGGCGGGGGACATTGGCTATGGCATAGCGATTTTGTTTACAGATTATATTGTATATGGGTGTATATTAAATTTCTAAAGTGTACCAACAAACCCTTACCTGCTCTTACCTTTCAAAAATCTAGGTTGGTTTTCATTCCAAGATTGGGAAACCTACTGTTTTGAGGGGATAACAAGCAAGATCAAGATTAATCAGAAATTTGGACAAAATAATCAACATAAATTATAAAAGATAACAAGGATACTACTTATGGTCAGACATGCTGGTCACTGTATAACAGCTTCACTGGCAGGGCATTACAATGAAGGCTGCCAGGGGATTCCCCAGTTAACAGTGCCCTTCCTTTATAATATATTAGTATTGTTACACAAATTACCTGAATCTGAGCATTTCATTGCTCTGTAGCATCAATGGCTAACCGATCTCTTCCGACACCATTGCGTCCCCCTCTAGCACCTCTTCCACGGCCTCGTCCTCTACCCCTTCCTCTTCATCGTCTTCTGCTTCCTCCTTGATTGACATGGTTCTTGCAAGGAGACGATGATCGGCTGCGTGATTGATCAGAATTCTAAATTCAATATAATTTGTTATTATCTAATATAAATAAATCCAAAGATCTTTAATTCTATCTTTTATGGCATCCAGTAAAATGAGGACCAAACAAAATACAGTCATCTGTCAAAAGTATTGGAAATTGAAAAAAAAAATCCATACATTGTATGAGTTTAATCAACCAAAACCATATTTAAAAAAAATATTGTGAAGCCATTTCTGGAAAGATTTTAACAAATTTTACACCAACACATTCAGAATTGCCAATATTTTGGTTGCTAATTTTAATTATTATGTTTATATGAGTTGTTTTTATTTCTACATAATTCTTACATGATTTACATTTTTATGATTTATTTTTAGTTGAAATATATAGGAAAATTAATCAATTTTTATTTGTTGTGTTAAGTTATGTACAAATAAAAATCACCCATAGCACCATATACATAAAGAGTAGATAAGAAAAAATACTGTTTTGGTCGATTATGTAGTGTGTTTTTTCACATTCCCAAATACTTTTGACAGGTAGTACAGAAATTCATTGCTGTATAAGGTAACTTTGACAATTTATATAACCTCAATATACAAAAAGAAAACAGAAAATCCAAGAATTTAGAGGGCTAACAGTGACAGACAGAATAGGCTCCTGTCTATAGCTATAAAGCGATACGATATCTGTTAGGACTGTTACACTTTGCAAATTCTTCCTACTGATAGCAAATATAAAGATAAAATCCTAAAATATTTAATTTGCGAACATTATTACTGAATAAAGCGGATTAATTCAGATTTTGAAACGAATACAACCTATTTATTGTTCACCTGATTTTTCCCTTGTCGTACCCCAATTTTGTCAAAATACGTTTTTTTTTTTCTACATTTAACTTTATATTCCTCTCTTGAGCTATACACACATTACTTACGTATTTTTCCTGTTTCAAAATCATGCGAAATGACCACTTTTTATCGGGGAAACATTTGAAATAAAACAATAATGTGATAGTGAGAAAAGAATACACGTGCTTATCTGTTCCATTTCTGTTTATTTATAGTTGGAACCACATGATTATTCGGCAATCGAGTATGGCCGGGTAGTTACGATTAGACTTCGTAAAATTGCCGATAATTAATCAGGCGCCATCTTGTCATGCAACATCCTGCAATTCGTTAACAAATAGCTTTGTCTCATCCAGTCTTTCTCACATATATCAATACGAAAATGAGTTAAAACATTATTTTATTAATCTGTAGTTCTAAGTACAAAACTGGCTGATAATTGTTAATTGTATCTATCTGTAGATCTAAGCACAAAACTGGCTGATAACTGTTAATTGTATCTATCTGTAGTTCTAAGTATAAAACTGGCTGATAACTGTTGATTGTACCTATATGTAGTTCTAAGTAAAAACTGGCTGATAACTGTTAATTGTATCTATCTGTAGTTCTAAGTACAAAACTGGCTGATAACTGTTAATTGTATATATCTGTAGTTCTAAGTACAAAACTGGCTGATAACTGTTAATTGTATATATCTGTAGCTATAAGTACAAAACTGGCTGAGAACTGTTAATTGTATCTATCTGTAGTTCTAAGTACAAAACTGGCTGATAACTGTTAATTGTATATATCTGTAGTTCTAAGTACAAAACTGGCTGATAACTGTTAATTGTATATATCTGTAGTTCTAAGTACAAAACTGGCTGATAACTGTTAATTGTATATATCTGTAGCTATAAGTACAAAACTGGCTGAGAACTGTTAATTGTATCTATCTGTAGTTCTAAGTACAAAACTG
>MJUT01023171.1:2524-14383 GCA_002080005.1 Gigantidas platifrons
TACAAGATAGCATAGATGAAGAAACATCTGAAATCCGAAAACAAACGATTAAAGCAGAATTTGAAATTACGTCTTACTTTAATCGATGTATTCGTCTACTAGAGAAGAGAAAGATGGATTTGTTAGAAAATCTTAATATGGTTGTCAAAGATAAACAAGAGAATTTGCGGAGACAGAAAATTGAAATTGAACATCATAAGAGAAATATGTCACATGCTGGGGTCTTTCTTGAACAATCGTGTCTTTCTAAGAATCCAGCTGCATTTCTTCATATATCCTCGACAATGAATAAAAGATTTGAAGATCTTTGTAATACAAAATACGACCAATCACCCAAAGTTGTTAGTGATATAGCTTTTAATAACAGAAACAAGGGAACCACCAAGAAAAAATATACAGGCATCGATTTGGAGAAATCAATCACTGAACATGGATAATTGTTATCATCAAATGCTTACCCACCGAACACAGAGATCGTGACGATCAAAGCAAGCACTGACCATGATAACTATCAAATTCAAGTCTCGTTGAAGGATTATATGGGGAATGAGATAGATGATCAATATGTAATCTTGTTGGCAATAATGACAGAAAAATCTTCCGGAAAAATAATCCGGCTGGGTTTCAGAAAATGTGGCCATGCTGTATTCAAATCTCTCGGTACATTGAAACGTCCTGAAGCATATGATTTCCGCATCTTGGTAAATGGAGAATATTTCAAAGATTTTGCTGGCACCGGATGTTCTGAGACTGCAACGGGTAGGTAAAACATTGAAAGGACTAATATGTAGACATATAACTACAATGTGATATACGTTTACATGTATAATGTCAAAGTAGTACTTATTTTTTACACGGACACATTCAATGCATTATCTGTTTAAATCTAGAAATAAATTGTCATATAAATACGAATTCAATGTAATATCTGTTTAAATCTAGAAATAAATTGTCATATAAATACGAATTCAATGTAATATATGTTTGCATTGACAACTACAATGTAGTATCTGTTTACATATACCACTAAAATGTATGAAGAAGAGTTTGAAGATACCAAAGGGTAATCAGAATCCGTATATCGAAGAAGAACAGACAACACAATGGCCAAAGGAAAAAGTACAAAAGGACAACCAACGATCTACAAAACATACACATAAAACTAAAGATCGAGTAACATGAACCCCACTAAAAACCGGGGATGAACTCAGGTGTTCCAGAAGGGTAAGCAGTTCCTGCTCCACTCGTGGCACCCGCCATGTTAATCTAATTACAAATCCGATGATGAGTCGTGAACGTAGGATCTGTTTACACATATAACTACATTTTGTATAATGCAATATATGTTTACACGTACGCCATCAGTGTAATATTTATGATTGCGCATACATCTACAATATAGTATCTATTTATCTGTACAATTAAAATGCGATATATGTTGATGCTTACCAACTCAATGCTATGGTTACACAGACGTCTACAATCTAATATTTATCCTGGAATGACAGCATTTACCGACCAATATAGCCTGCCCAATATTTTTTTTGATATTGGTCAGTTATAAATAGAACATACAAATGTATCTACCATCTTGAAAATGTGAAATCCTACATGTCATATTTACAACAATACACAAAAATAATTAAAAAGCTTACCTTGAAAACTTATTTTAGTTAAATTGTATCAAACTTGAAGCGTCCACGAAGCCAAATAACGTCTAATCTTTACGTTTCAAACTGGAAGTCTTCATGTGACGTCAATGACGTCATGTTGGTTATGTTCAGTTTGTGAGTGAGCTGCCGGGGTTTATACATAGATGATTTCCTAAAAAAACTGTATTCGGCGCGAAACGCGGGAAAAGGCTCGGCGAAGCCTCGCATTTCCCCCCGTTTCTAAGCCTCGTACACATATTACATATATGCCTCGACAGTGCACAAGTATTGTATATATGTTTAGTTTTGCAATATCTGTTAACACGTACAATTGCAGTGCAAGATAGCATATATTTAAACATATAACTACAATGTAATATCTATAACAACTTTCTTTTGCAATACAATTTAATTTACATTTGAGACCAGGTAGAAGAAGAAATGGACAAATATGACGAAAGAGCAACATGGGAAGAAAATGGTAAAGTGTTTTGTATTTCTCTGTTTATTTGATTGTTGATAACGTAAAGTAAACTGTATTTCAGCTATATTTATCACGATAACAGGTCAACAAGCACTATATCAGGTTGCTAAATAGGTGGCAGTGGTATGGACCTAAGCTTAGATTGCTCAGGGTAAGACACGATATAATAAATAGGGCCTGTAAATTTTGTCTTGCAACGACCATTGTTATTAGCAGTCAGTTGTTTATTATCCCCTCGCCAACGAAGTTGCTAAGGGATATGGTAACGCTACCGTCCGTCCTTCCGCATCATCCTTGTGAATACTCTAGAATCAACATCCTTCAATGGATTTTGACCAAATTTGGTACATGCGTAGTCCTTAAGAGAATCTAGAACCCTGTTGATGTTCAAGGTCATAGGTCAATGGTCAATGTCACCGGTTTAAATTGCTAGACTAGGGGATACGTCACGCTTTGCGTTGCCCTTACGATCTACTACAAGATGTTTATACGTGCAAAGGGGCATGTAATTCTTCATACTATACACGATGTACTCATTTACGTTCCGTCCTGATGACGATATGTGTATTTAATGTGTTCTCCACATCTAGCTGGTGTCTCTTTTGTACTCCTTAACGGATAAACTACATGTAGTTCCCTTTTGCAAGCCAACTCAGGGATTCCTATTCAACGGGTTTTATTTAATTGAAAGTATTGTTATTCACTTGATTAACGTCTAAGAATGTGTGTGACACCGCTGTTTTACTTTATTTGTTATGCATTATCGTCGTAAATTATCTTGCTTATTTAATTTTATTGACTAGATTTTGAAATGGAAATACATTACCAAGCAATGTAGGACCGTCGTGGCCGTGAACGTATTGTAGTTGGATTTACAATTACCTATGCAATCAGTGCCTATCACCACTAAAGTTGTGAGTTCAAACCCCATTCATGGCGAGGTTTACTCCATACAACATTATGTGATTAAGTTTGTCAGTGGCTTGCGGCAGGTCGGTGGTTTTCTCCGGGTATTCCGGTTTCCTCCACCAAATAACCTAACCTCTACGATATAACTGAAATATTGTTGAAAGTGGTGTTAAATATCATAAACCTAACCTAGCACAAAAAAACAATGTAATTATGTATTTTACTTTCTCACACAGATTTGTAAATTCTAATTCGAATTATAATTTTGATTTATATCAGAGTTATTTGGTGGTGAAGAGGATTATACAGACTCTGATGTGGAATGGGGTAAGTTTTTATGTATTTTAAACAAGGAACATTGTAATATGTAGTTGTTATACAGTACATAATATACATGGACAAGTTTGCAGATGGTAAAGAGGGTATATGGAATCCGTAAATCTCTAGCATAGTGGCATAGAGTTATGTTAGCAGATCTGTCTTATATATACTATTCAGGGTAGCCGATTTTCGAATAATAATATTATTAATAGATACAGATTCAATTTTCATGCCATATTATAACATACATGAAAAGTATTTTTTATCTCTTTCAGTTATATTGTTTCGACATTTATAGTTCCTAAAATGCTAAATAAGGTAAATTCAATATCGCCCTGACATAGATAATCTTAACCCATTTTGCTTTGACATTATAGTATAGCATAATACCATATATTATAGATATACTTTGTATTTTTGTTCTTGTTGCTTCAAAAAGATGGCATTATAATAAGTAACCATCTTATTTTATGTCTTAAGATTGTGTAGATTTAGATTTAGGTGTCTTGTCAGAAAACAGCCAGAAATGGGGTAGGATATTTAATAACTGTTAAGATATAATATATAAATATTTCACGGGTGGTTTGCTACGTCACACGCACGGATACTTGAACATCGCCTCGAGGTAGGTTTATGCAGTTGTACAATTTAAAAAAAAAGGAAAACTCACAAAACCAAGTAGTTCACCGAAGGGCCCACACATCAGACATTTTTGTTAGCATACATTTATTGCGTGGCAACCAGTCAGTTTTGCAAACATTTCTGTACAGTTAAAATTCCAGACATGGATACCGTTCACACAAAACCCATTTAACTGTACAAAAGTGTTTGCAAAACTAACACACAATAAATGTATGCTAACAATGAAGTCTGATATGTGGGCCCTTCGGTGAACTACTTGGTTTTGCTAGTTATCCTTTTTTTAAATTGTACAACTGGATAAACCTACCTCGAGGCGATGTTCAAGTATCCGTGCGTCTGACGTAGCAAACCACCCGTAAATATTTTATCGAATACATTTATCATTGAAGTTTAAAAAGTTTTGGAAATATAATAAGCTACGAAGAAGTTACGGAAATGTAAACAGTTTTTATCATTGTGCACCCATTTATTTAGCATATTCATTTCTCAAATATAATAGTTTCAATATGAAAAAAAATATTGGATATGAGTGAGCTCAACAGGAAACGAAACGAACAAATAAATGTCAACTCAAAACATTGACTACAAATGACCAAGACATACGCCGATAGAAATCATGATTCCTGGCTTGGGACAGGTACAAAAATGTGGCGGTGTTAAGCCATTAAATTGAATCACAACCCCCTGTTCTTGATAAATGGATTTGATTTCAGCTATATCATGGCGACCAGTTTTAGTGGTGGAGGAAGCCGGAGAGAACCACCGACCATGGGCAAGCAACTGGTAAACTTTATCACTTGCGGCTGCGAGTCGAGTGCAACCTTTTTATAATTTATAAACCAGGGCTCCGTGAACCCACGCCGTATTGGTGATAGACCTAACTCATTGAGCCACCGGGCCCCCTTGATAAATGGATCTCCAACGGCAATATAAATAAAACATATATAAACAAACAATGAGACCTACAAATTCGTAGCCATTCAAAAAGACTACACAGAGAAATTTCTGATACATTTCATGACTTCTTATTCAATGATGTGTTTTTGTATTGTTTTTTTTTATTATCATTGCTGTTTACAAAACTATTTTTACAGGTAGTGTAGAATCAGTGAACATAGAGGAATCCAACAGCATTATAATACATGGCTTCTCTGAGAGTACAACAGAGGATGATATTAAAGATCACTTTAACGACAAAGAGGTCTCTGGAGAAGAAAACATTAGTAGTATACAGATAAACAAAGAGGAGGGATGGTGTGTGGTGGAGTTTACGAAAAGCCAGGGTAAGAAAATATAGAGCAAGGGCTTGCTGTTTGGCTTTAACTTTGTATTTTTAATGATGTTTATTGTTCTGCGGGATTGGTCACGATTTATAGTCTTCGATTGAATTGCTGATCTCCATTGTATATAATTTTCACCACTTAAAGCAGAAAGTGGGAATGAAGTGATAAGTAAGGTATTCAACAACACCCATCCTCCTAAGGTGTTTTCATAAACAATTCCGTTGCATTCTATTGTTGGCTATGATGTTCTGTTACACAATCACGCTGAGGTGATGCTTGTATATCGTACGGTTGTCGGTTTGTCTTTACTCAAATTGTGTGTAGGAGGGTCCAAGTTTTATTTATGTTATTTGTGCTTGCTATCAAATATAGTGGTCTTCAATACATAAAGAGAATAATATTTGTTCTTATTCTGTAGTGGCAAAGGATGTCGCCAGGAAAAATCACAAGTTACATGGCCGTGACCTTTCAGTTACAATACCCGATAGAAATGTGCCAACTGCACCTGGACCAGTTAGAGTCACAAGACTGGATAAGCATAAATTATCGTTTTTACTAAGTTCTGATGCGAGCAGGGACATGATTAACAAACGATTAGACCAATTATCAGCAAAACTGGAGTGGCCATCTAATACTGAAGATGGAAATTCATTGATAGTGGCCTGCACGCTTACCACAGATACACGAGACTTTAGGCAGAAAGCTGCACAATGGGTGAAGCGCATAACTAGGGAGATTTGTGATTTCTTTGAAGTACTGGAATCAAAAAAACAAAAAATTAAATCAGAAGAATGGGATGACATTCTGGAAAGAATCAAGGACATAGAAATTCCAGATGACGGAAGAGTTCTGATAAAAGCTGACAAAACACAATTGAATATTGTAGTAGTTGGGTATAA
This sequence comes from Gigantidas platifrons, assembly GCA_002080005.1. Taxonomy (NCBI): domain Eukaryota; kingdom Metazoa; phylum Mollusca; class Bivalvia; order Mytilida; family Modiolidae; genus Gigantidas; species Gigantidas platifrons. The sequence goes on from MJUT01023171.1 coordinate 8,715, forward strand.
AAGTCAGTTAATGGAAGTGTATAATCACCTCAAAATAATAACAGAAACAGTCACTGTACAGGAAAGGCTTGCAAACTTTGAATTAAAGTTATTAACAAGTGGGAACTTGCTAGAGAAAATTAAGACCGATCATAAAATGATCAAAATAATTCCTGATTTAATTACGAACACCCTAGAATTTTCCGGAAGAGCAGTCATAGTATCATCTGCCAAACAGGAAGTAGATAATATTCTAAAGAAGGTGATTTTCAGATCGATTCCCAGATTTTCAGATGAAAAGTTTAAGTTCTTTCAGAAGAAGGCAGTACAGTCTGAACTTGAAAACCAGTTCAAAACAAATGACATAGTTGGTTCATGCTGTGTCCACGGTGACAATACAGTAAAGGTGTATTCTCTGTCAGAAAATATGGTTGAAAAGGCAGTGCAAATAGTAAAGATGTCGGTCAAAGAACTAGTTATAGAGAGCTGCGTGCAGCCATATAGACACAAATTGGATCAAGAAAAGGGAGAAATAAAAAGGAAGAAAGGGGAAGTTGTTGATATAATAACAACATCCGAAAATAAAATAATAATTTTTGGAATTCCAGAGAATGTCGCATATTCTATTGCGGACCATATTAGTGTTTTCTTGAAACATCCTGATGGACATTTGAGCTGCACATCTCATTTCAGCGCCCCTACAGGTCAGATTATAACAACTGTTGTTGGCGAAATAACGGACATGGAAACAGATGTCCTACTGTGTAGCTCTGACAGAGTCCTTAATTTAGGAATTGGTGTTGGGAAATCTCTGGTATCCAAAGGTACTTATAATAAAACAAATACGAGAGGTATTTCATTCAAATTTGTTTCATTGTTAACTTAATCTACAATATGTTACATATATCCTGCCATAAATATAGTACCCATAAATGAAAGTCAAATTTATCTACATTCGAACTACACGTTCATGTGAGCATAATTAACATGAATTGCAACTCATGATAGCAAATTGAAATATTAATAAGTTTGTTTTTGTTTTAATTGTGGTTGTGGAGTGTGTAAATCGCATTTACCTTTCGTACAACCCCATAAGAATAACAAGCAATTTTCGGGAAATGATCGTTGGTGTTCCATCTCAGGCTAAATTGTCCAGTCGTATCCATAATCTCTTATTTCATTTGAAATTATCAAGATATCCGTTTACCTGTCGATTCCGTTATCACCTGTTACATACACGAAGATTTGTTGCTTGCAATCGTCTTCTGACTAGTTCACAATGACCAGGGGTGAATCCAGGGGGGGCGCACCCGCCGCGCCCCCCCCCCTAAAATTGGAAAAAATACGATTTTTTTGCGTAAAATCGTGATTTTTAACACGAAATACCCCTAAAAATTGTGCGCCTCGCTCCGATCGGCACGATTATTTTAAGTGCGCCCCCTAATTTCAAATCCTGGATCCGCCCCTGATGACAATCAGGGATATCCTCGGCGCATGTGAATAAATATTTCCTTTCCACAGTGGACAACAGTGCCAGTTTTTCTAAATTGTTCATTCTTGATTTCCCCTTCGGTTTTCTCTAACGTTTCTTTACACACAATACCAACCACTCCTAAAATTCAAATCACATATAAACACATAATCACATATACAGTTAATTATATCCCATCCGTTTCCTATTGGTAATTAGATTTAAGGCGGCTAAGCACGTATACTCGGCTAATCACACATATTCGACTAAACACATATACTTGACTAAGCATATATGCTTAACTAAACACATATACTCAAGTATTGTTTTCAACTAAGATAAAGTACAGATACAACTATTTTACAAAATGAAGTTCTTTTCCCATCTCTTCGTTTCCAGGTGGAAAAGAAGTCCAGGAGGAATGTCAGCATTATTTAGAAACTAAGGCACACAACCAACTAGATGAAGGGGAAGTGTTCTACAGCTCATCCGGTACATTGAAGTTCAAAATGGTTGCCCACATACCTGGAAAGAAATGGGAAGACAAACCAGAAATATCAGAAAAGGAAAAGAAGTTATTTATAGAAATGGTCCAAACATCGTTAGTAGAATCCGGGAAGAAGAAATTTGAAAGTGTTGCCATGCCTGCTTTATGTAGTGGTAATAATGAATACCCTGTACAAATATCCACTCTGTTGATAGTAGAGGCTATCAACGCGTTTCTAAAAACAAACGGCAAACGAACAAGTATCAGAAAAATATATCTCTGTGACATAAATAGAGTTGCTGTTGACACATTCGTGGAAACTCTTAATAAGTATTTTGCTTTGGTTTATAATAGGCCGTAATTTACATCGTGGCACTATATTGTTAACTCCAATAATAAACCTTATTATGACCGTATCTATCACCACTAACGTTGTGAGTTCGAATCCCGTTCAGGCGAGGTGTATTCAATACAACATGATGTGATAAAGTTTGTCCGTGACTTCTCTGAGATTTTTTTCGGGTATTCTGGTTTCCTCCACAACTAAAACTGACCGCCACGATATAACTGAAATATTGTTGATAGTGGCATTCAACAACAGACCCCTTCGGATAACCGGATTTAAAATTTAATATTTTAAATCCTTTTAATGCTAAGTATCTGTCATGGACGCGATCGTAAGATAGTTTGTGAGGTGCACTCGATACAACTGATAAGGTTTATCGTTTGCTTGTGGTACATTTGTAGGTCGGTAGTTTTCTCTAAATATTCCGGGTTTCTCCTCTAAGAAAAAACTTGCCGCCACGATGTAGCTGAAATAATGTCTAAATCATCCATAATCCAAACCCAAATGGTGTTCTCTTTAGTATTTATTATGCTATAGTAGTAACGGCGATGATGTCAAGTGCATCTCATTTTCTATTGACCACTAATTCTTCAAGATCATGTAGACTGACATAGTAAATATTAAAAATAGCAAAATAATATGCATACATTATCATAAATACGACACAAATAATCTTTGCTAAATTTTGCAAGAAACAAATCCGCTATTATTTTTATTCGCCTCATGTTTTGTCATCGTATCCCCCAAAGTAGTGGGGATGTGGATGAACCAGTGGTAAACACTATTGTCGTGGGTTCATGTCCTGATACCCATCTCAAATGTTAATGTTTCCAAACACCTTAATCCATGACCGGTGGTTCATCTGCCAGTTAGTTAAACTGGTCCCCCTTCTCCATTAAGTCTGGTGTTCAAGATATATCGGAGGATGCTGAAAATGACAACATACATCAATAACCCAAATTATATTTGTTTGGGTTTTTTTACTTGAATTTTTTTTTTATTATTGATTTTTGTTCGGTTGCTTGTTTGTTTGTTTGTTTGTTTGGGTTTTTTTTACACAGAATTAATTTTCATTTTGCATATTTTATATGACAATGGCAAAGATTGAAAAAAACAAAATGTCACGCATTGTATTATAATTGTAAATAGCTTTGCATGAAAAATTATCTTAAATGATTGTGATGCATTATGTTCAATTGCTATGGAAAAGAAGAAATCACAATATGCAGTGGACAGGTCAACCATCTCGAATGAAGATTGATATCAATACCAGATTTATATTGAAATGTCCGCACATATTGGGTAAATTTAGATTTTAGCAATTCACCCATGTTCATCGATCCGTTTGTCTTGTTTATGACAAATAAATATGTTTAGACTAAACACATGTTATCATTTAAAATCTCATACTAATCAGATGGCATATTTTCAATACCAATATTGTTTCATATTTTTCTGTAGTATAAGGTATTAATACACAATGCAGCTACATACAAATGTATAAATGTGTCTGTTTCCCATGATAATTTAACATAGATCAATGTATGTAAATTACTTATACAAAGTGATGTTATATTTGTATATTTTGTGATTATTTGGTTACCACTACATACTTTAGAAATTGAAATATCATGAAATTACAAGAATGTTTTAAAAGAATATTTGATTTTCTGATTTGTTCATGTTGTTGTTTTCCACCTCAAAATAAAGGAAATATTATACACCTGTTTTCAGGCTATGAGGACAATAGCAAGTTTATTGTCCTCCGAGACACCAACTATTTCCCGACGAGAAGGGGAGGGAAATAGTTGGTGTCGAGGGGGACAGTAAACTTGCTATTGTCCGAATAGCCAGTAAATAAATGTTTTATTATACCAAAGGCAATCTAGGAAATCTGAGAAAATATGGCTGTTAAAAAGACACACATAGAAGTTCTTAATAGTAATATTAAGAAAAAATATCAACAATAAACATGTTTTAACAACTATTCTAACCAGATACCATTTTATCGTCTGGTAAACAAATAATCGTATCTTTCGGGCATGTAGGTGCATGTACGTTAAAACACGAAAGACCCGAACCATAAAAGTGCGGGAAAAATGTTGTTTGAACTTAACTATTTTCCTTGGGAAATAGTCATCGAGACTATTTCCCTAGGGATAATAGTCATGATCAGTCATCAAAACTATTTAAGCAAAATCAGCAATTGGATTTTTATGTGCAAAATAGTAATTTTATCTGCATTTAATTTTATATAGAAAATATATACTGAGGTATAATAAATTAAGTTGCGATGTAAAAGGTGTAACAATAGTAGCACTAGTTAGTAAAACATTGAAAACAACATGGTCAGGTTAATGTGTATATATTCTAAAAGACTTAAGCCACATTTAGTATATGTATGTGTATGTATTATAAAGTTGTTTCAGTTAGAAAATCTTTTTTTTTAAATTCGAAGGTGTACATTGAATTACATTTTCAACAATTGTAATTGATTGCTTATTTTAGCATATACGTTTTAATTCTGAATATTGTCATTATGTGTCCAAATAATCAGATAGCTTCCCTTGTTCAGCAGTTGTTATTTGAAATGTCAGCTTATTTTACCTGGGGAAGCTTGATATAAAAAATATCTTGAAAGACAAATCATATGAATTATCTGTACAGCAATGTTATTTTTGTTAACTCTGTAAATATATATGGTGCTCAAACTAGTGTTTTGCCATCTTCATTTCAGGGATAGATCACAAAAAATAATGTACCAGAGTTTATTTTTAATGTTTTATTTAAAAATGAGTTTTCACGATGACAGTTACTATGTTTATAAAATAGCTTGGATTTTATTGATAATATCGTAGTTAACATGCACTTTTGCGAGAATGTACTCTGAATATACTGATTTTTTTTAGTATGTTAATATTGTCATTTACATTTTTCTTAATTACTATATGATATATCGTATACAACCGTTAAATGTAGATTTTAAAAATATGAATAAAGCATTACATAATCTGGAATTAAAAAAAAACACTATGTTTTTCAGTTATTCTGTAAAATAACTAGTAATTAACAATATGTTAGCAATGGATGATTTTTTTTAATTATAAACCAAATATCTGTACATTTAAGTTTTAAAAAACTGAAGTAAAGTAATGTATTCAAATTTGAAATTGATTTCCAGGTACAAAAATATTGACCGCCATGATAAAACTGAAATATTTAAGTTCCACTTTAAAATGATATATTGCAGGGCCAATTTATCAGGAAAATGTTTTCCTCATATTCTCATCAACGGATTAATCCTCACTGATCTTATATAATTAAGTCTCAGAAGTATTAATTAAAAAAACATTCATTATAAAGGTCATTTTAATTGAAAGATGATA
>MJUT01023175.1:0-36538 GCA_002080005.1 Gigantidas platifrons
CAGCAGCACCTGCATATGGAGTATATATCTCTCAGTTGATTTGATATTCCAGACATTTATATGTAGCAACATTCCAGCAGCAACTGCATATGGAGTATATATCTCTCAGTTAATTCGATATTCCAGACATTTATATGTAGCAACATTCCAGCAGCACCTGCATATGGAGAATATATCTCTCAGTTGATTCGATATTCCAGACATTTATATGTAGCAACATTCCAGCAGCACCTGCATATGGAGTATATATCTCTCAGTTGATTCGATATTCCAGACATTTATATGTAGCAACATTATAGCAGCACTTGCATATGGAGTGTATATCTCTCAGATGATTAGATATTCCAGACATTTATATGTAGCAACATTCCAGCAGCACCTGCTTATGGAGTATATATCTCTCAGATGATTAGATATTCCAGACATTTATATGTAGCAACATTCCAGCAGCACCTGCTTATGGAGTATATATCTCTCAGTTGGTTTGATATTCCAGACATTTATATGAAGCAACATGATATATAGTTACTTCTACACAAGATTCAGAAAAATAAAAAAAATATTTAAAATTTATTTAAAGAAATATCATGGTGATTTAAATATTTATAAAGGTTTAATATAGATAACCTATGCATATCATATTGTAATAGGTCGATTAATGAGTTGTAATACAACAAAAGTAGGCTTTAAATTTGACTACTACGTACATGTATTTCTTTTCCTCAAGCAGGAAGAGTGAAAAAAATGAGAGGCATATATACACCTGTTTTAATTATCTTGATGGCAGGTAAGAATACTTTTACTGTTTTTCTTCTGTATTGATCGAAATGTGTTTCCATTTTAAACTTGAATTTGTTTGTAAGTGAATTTCCAGTATTAAAGTACAACACCCGAATCTCCACTAATAAACAACACCCGTATTATGCATGATTAGATTTAATGTTTAATATTATAATGTAGTAGAGCATTCCTTCCGTGAAGATGTGTCCACAAAGTCATTAAGTCTGAGCAGACTTACAAGGTCATTGCAATGATTTCTATAAATATTCATGATGAAATGTCAAAAACGGGAGATAACAAGTACAGTTTAGAACAGAACGGTGAAATGAAATCAGAACAATTTGTATATGATTCAAACAGAGACAGTCATGGTCATAATCGTCTGGTAGCTGGATCTACAACTACCTGTGCAATCAGTGCATAGCACCACTAAATTCGTGAGTTTGATTCCCGATCATGGTGAGGTGTACTTTATGTGGGGATGTTTGTCAGTCAGTTGCGGCAGGCCAATAGTTTTCTCCTGGTACTCCTGTCTCTTTCACCAATAAAACTGACGGCCATAATATACCTGAAATACTGTTGAAATATTGGAGTTAACCAACATAACTCTAACCCCTTTTCTTCAATTCAAAGGAATAAAAGTGACGTTGAAGTATGATCCATTGTATTCATACAGAGTAGACTGAATATAGCCGTCCAGAAGAACATGTGTAGTTTAATCATTTTGACAATTACATTGTCTGTCCTCCGATTTACGGTTTTTGATTATCCAAAAGGATTCTCCAAAGTTTTCAATGCTAATGCTTTAAAGGGCCCCTTTGGTTTGGATTATGTTTGATTTATGCTGTTTAACGCCACTTTCAACAATTTTTCAGCTATATCGTGGCAGTCGGTTTTATTGTTGGAGGAAACCCGAGTGCCCCGGGCCCCTTTTGAAGTTCACATGTAAGCTGAACGACTTTCATTGGTTATCCGAGTTTTTCTATTTTTCTTGTAATAGCACTGACATTTCTTGAATTAAAATCATACTGTTCTTTTTTTTTATTTGAAATGAACTTTGTATTCATTTGTGTATATTTGTGGTATATATGTAACATGAATATATTTTACCATTTAACGTTTAAGAAAAACTATCACAACCCATAACTTGTTCTACCGCATCGGTAGTATAATGGTTAGCGTGCTCGCCTCGCGTGTGGTAGATCGTGGGTTCTATCCCCGGACTGGTCGAACCAAAGACTATAAAATTGGTATATGTTGCTTCTCCGCTAAGCACTCAGCATTAAGAAGAGCAACGACTGGTTGTCTCGGGATCAAAATAATTTGTCCGAGTGAATCGACATGTCTACCCGCGAACTGTTGTTTCAGTGAGCTAGCACTATAAAAATGCAACTCAGCGTGTTGGTCAAGAACAAAGCAGACCTCACCATCATTATCTCATTGAGAATTAACTTGTTCTGACCATGATATAGCTGAGCAGCTGCTGAGTTGGCGTTAAACAACAATCACGCACTCACTCATAAGTTATTCTATGGCTTTTGTGCAGTACCGTGATTTTCAAGATAGAGCTCCCAATCGCTACAAAAATTACACGGTCGTCATCACTATCTGGTTGACAGTTATCAAATATCCACATCTCAAATAACAATGGACTCTTTTTCTCAACGTAGATTTTCGTCTTTCCTCTATCACCGAGAAGATGTTTACCGGACTTATCTATATTAGTAACAGTATAAGAAGCAGGTACTGCTAATTGTTCGCGAGCATCTGGTTCAAAGCTGTTTTTGGTGGGGTCCGTTGTGTTCATCTTTTTTCTGTGTTGTGTTTTGTTTTTGTTTGTCTTCGTCACGTGTCTTGTGTGCCAAGTGTTGCCAATTTCTCTGGATTGTCCATTCTCGATTGCTCTTCGGTTTTTTCTAGCATTTACTAAAAAAATTATATAAAAATTTAATAAAACCTTGGACAAAATACAATTAATAAAAACCGTGCAATTTCACAGAACGACCAAAGGACATATATAATTGATCATTGGTGCAGGCATTTCAATAAAAAGTGGAAGGGTTTACCTAGCTTAATGGTCACAAACCTGCCCTTTCAGTGAAGTGGTGCAGCTTATGCAAGTGGTCTCGACATGTGAGTAAAATGCAAACCCTCAAATATAACCGGGCGAACAGCGTTATTATAAAGAACACTATAATCCTGAACATTATAGGCCTACATAGCATAACTAATCTTCTAACCCTCAAATATAACCGGGCGAACAGCGTTATTATAAAGAACGCTATAATCCTGAACATTATAGGCCTACATAGCATAACTAATCTTCTAACCCTCAAATATAACCTGGCGAACAGCGTTATTATAAAGAACGCTATAATCCTGAACATTATAGGCCTACATAGCATATATAATCTTCGTTATACTGGTGGATACAAAACGGGTAGTTTAATTATTACTTTTTTTTTTTTTTTGCAAAGCTTGATGGCTCATGATGTATCTTTACGTCTACACAAGATTCAGAAAAATATAAAATATTTAAAATTTGTTAAAAAAAATATCATCATCATTTAAATGAAAAAAAAAGATTCAATAACATAAAATCACCAATGCATGTGATATTGTAATAGGTAGATATATTTGAGACCCGGAACAAAATATATACTTTAAATTTGACTACGTGGCATTATTTTCTTAAGCAGAAAGTATGGAAATAATGAGAGGCATATATACATGTACGCCTTTTTTAATTATTTTGATGTCAGGTAAGACTGCTTTTTTTCTAGTTTTTCTTTTTTCATTACCGAAATGTTTTTTTCCATTTTAAACTTGAACTTGTTTGTAAGTGAATTTCCAGTAATAAAGTATAACAACACCCGTATTATACATGATTAGATTTAATGTTTAATAATAAAAAAAGATGTGTTCAAAGCTTTAAAATATAGTAATAGAGAAATATGGTAGAGCATTCCTTCCATTCAGATGTGTCCACAAAGTCATTAAGGCTGTGCAGCCTTACAATTTCATTGCAATGATTTCTACAAATATTCATGATGAAATGTCAAAAACGAGACATATAAACGAGTACAGTTTAGAACAGAACGGTGAAATGAAATCAGAACAATTTATATACGATTCAAACAGAGACCGTCGTGGTCATGATCGTCTGGTACCTGGATCTACAACTACCTATGCAATCACAGCATATCACCACTAACGTTGTGAGTTTGATTCCCGATCATGGTGAGGTGTACTTTATGTGAGAAAGTTTGTCTGTCACTTCCGGCAGGCCAGTAGTTTTCTCCTGGTACTCCGGTTTCTTTCACCAATAAAACTGACTTCCACAATATAACTGAAATATTGGTGTAAATCACCATAACCCTAACCCCTCTTCTTCACTTCATAGGAATAAAAGTGACGTTGAAGTATGATCCATTGTAATCGAACAGAGTAGACTAAATATAGCATTCCAGAAGAACATGTGTAGTTTAGTCATTTTGGCAATTACATTGTCCTTCGATTTACTGTTTTTGATTACACAATGGAATCTTCAAACTTGTCAATGCTAATGCTTTAAAGGACCTCTTTGGTTTGGTTTATGGTGTTTAACGCTATTTTCAACAATGTTAGTTATATCATGGCGGTCAGTTTGATTTGTGGAGGAAACCGTAGTGCCGCGGGGTCCCTTTTGAAGTTCACATGAAAGCTGAACGACTTTCATGGGTTATCCGAGTTTGTCTATTTTTCTTGTAATAGCACTGAAATTTCTTGAATTATAATCATACTTTTCTTTTTCTTTTTCTTTATTTGAAATAAATTGTGTATATTTGTGGTTATATATGTAACATGAATATATTTTACCATTTAGCGTTTAAGTAAAATTATCACAACCCATAAGTTGTTCTACCGCATCCGTGGTGTATAATGGTTAGCGTGCTCGCCTCGAGTGTGGTAGATCGTGGGTTCGATCCCCGGTCTGGTCAAACCAAGGACTATAACATTGGTATTTGTTGCTTCTCCGCTAAGCACTCAACATTAAGGGGTAAGAGCAAAGACTGGTTGACTCGGGACCAGAATAATGTGTCCGAGTGGAGCGACATGTCTACCCGCGAACTGATGTTTCAGTGAGCTAGCTCTATTAAAATCCAACTTCGGTCAAGAACAAAGCGTACCTCACCATCATCACGGTTGGCTTGCTACGTCACACGCACGGATACTTGAACATCACTTCTGTACAGTTAAATTAGTTTTGTGTGAACGGTATCCCGGAATGTTAACTGTACAGAAAGAAGTGTTTGCAAAACTGACGGGTTTCCACGCAATGTATGTATGCTAACAATGAAGTCTGATATGTGGGTCTTTCGGTGAACTACTTGGTTTTGTTAGTTTTCCTATTTTTAAATTGTAAAACTGCATAAACCTACCTCGAGACGATCTTCGCGATGTTCAAGTATCAGTGCAAACCACCCGTGCATCATTATATCATTGAAAATTATGTTGTTCTCACCACGATATAGCTGAGTTGGCGCTAAACAACAATCACTCACTCATAAGTTATTCTAGGGCTTTTGTGCAGTACAGTGATTTTCAAGGTAGAGCTACCAATCTCTACAAAAATTATACGGTCGTCAACACGAGCTTGTTGACACTTACCAAATATCCACATCTCAAATAACAATGGATCTTTTTCCTTCTACGTATATTTTCTTCTTTCCTCTATCACCGGGTATTATTATTATATTTATCATTATTTTTTATAGGATTATCTTTAAGCCAATACCATGTTTGCCTGAAATATAAAGACAGGGGTGATACTATAGATATTATGTGTAGCGTAGACAGACTTAAGTATCCAATTATGTTTAAAAATCCTGCTGGGAAAGAAAGCGGAAACTGTGGAGAGCCGTTCAGGGTTGGAAAAGGAACAGTTTTCTGCAACGGAAAGTTCAATATTAATCAAGACTTGACAACAAACACCACAACATTAATCATTAAAAAGAACGAACTTATGTATGGAAAATGGCAGTGTTACCATGGAACAAATATTGGATCTGACAGCGTAGATATAAAAATGATAGGTAAGTATTGACAACTTAGAACAAATAACGTAAAACGATTTTGAAGATATCATATGGGTATCAGAGTCCATAAATCTAAGTAGGACAGGTAATACAATGGTCAAAAGAAAAAGGAGAAAGAACTATCTACAAAACACTACACATAATAATAAAGATCGAGCAACATGAACCTCACTAGTAACCGGGGTGAACTCAGGTGTTCCGGAAGGGTAGGAAGTTTCTGTTCAACTAGTGGCGTCCCTCATATTACTCTAGTTACAAACCCGGTGATGAGTCATGAATGGGGAAATTAACGGGGGGTGCTTACGACAAGTGGACCATATCCGTGGTAATTTGAAAATCCGTAACAGTTAACCAATTCATGGTTTATTGGAAAGAGCAATTTGCAAAAGCATGTCAGTGTCGAAATGGCAACGATCATACGGATAATTCGAATAATGATTAATATAAGTTCTTTCCGATATTGATTAATATAAGTTCTTTCGGATTAGGATTACTATAAGTTCTTTCGGATAAGGATTACTATAAGTTCTTTCGGATAAGGATTAATATAAGTTCTTTCGGATACGGATTACTATAAGTTCTTTCAGATAAGGATTAATATAAGTTCTTACAGATAAGGATTAATATAAGTTCTTTCGGATAAGGATTACTATCAGTTCTTTCGGATAAAGATTACTATAAGTTCTTTCGTATAAGGATTAATAAAATTCTTACAGATCAGGATTAATATAAGTTCTTTCAGATTAGGATAACTATAAGTTCTTCCGAATAAGGATTAATAAAGTTCTTTCGGATACGGATTACTATAAGTTCTTTCGGATAAAGATTGCTATAAGTTCTCTCGGATAAGGATTAATAAAGTTCTTTCGGATACGGATTACTATAAGTTCTTTCGGATAAAGATTACTATAAGTTCTTTCGGATAAGGATTAATAAAGTTATTTCGGATACGGATTACTATAAGGTCTTTCGGATAAGGATTCATATATGCTCTTCTGGATAAGGATTAGTACAAGTTCCTTCGAATAAGGATTAATATAGGTTCTTTCGGATAAGGATACCGTTCTTTCGGATAAGTATTAATGTAAGTTCTTACGGAAAAGGATTAATATAAGTCCTTTCGGATAAGGATTAATATAAGTTCTTATGTATAAGGATGAATATAAAAGAATGATTCCAATGCAAAAATGAGCAAAAATGTAAAAATAAATAGGTTTATTTTTTTGTGAATGCATTTTCCTTTTAAATGATAGCATTTTTTGGACGCAGTACTACCAAATGAATTATCCGTCACATGATGTATTCCAATGCAGACAAAAATGCATCGTCACAAGCCACTGGGGATCCTCAGTTTCCATTGATCGGATATCAACAAAGATTGTCCTATTCAGATAGAATATAGAACAGCTGTTGCATATTTAGTTGCTACTAACGTTTATGAAGTAATTTTAATAAGGATTGATCTCAAATTTTTTTCGGTTCATGAAGAAATAAACTCAAAAATGTGGTACACACTGTGTAACCCGCGATGCAGGTTACGCAAGGGTGTGTACCACATTTTTGAGTTTATTTCCGATGAACGGAACAAAAAAATGTGATCAAACCTTATAAATTAATTCCTAATTCATTTTGTTTTGTCCTAAAAATATTTTGACGGATAATAATTGCTTGAAAAGAAATAAAATTAAAAACTTTCCCAATTAAGACCCCAACATGTGACTTCCGGTTAAAAATTGTGTTTATGGAAAATAACATCAATTTCTTATGGAATCAAAATCTCTTAAACAAATCAAATTAATTTATTGCTGAATGTTATTACCGATATATATACATATGGAATTATTTGTTATGTCTTACGTTTTACTTTATTTATTTTTTAACCATATTGTCTGCGTGGTATCAATTGCAAATTATTGGCCGTATGGTTAATTGTATATACATGTACCATATTCGCTGCGGGATATCACAGTAATGGCCGCTTCCCTTATGGTTAATTGTATGTACCATATTCGCTGCGGAATATCGCAGTAATTGCCGCTTACCTTATGGGATTTGTATCAGCAGCAAGACGAAAGTGGCAATAAATCTTGTGGTCATGCATCCATAAATATCGAACTTATTAAAGTCAAAACCGTTCACAAAAGAAATTAAGCGAATTTCTTTACATTTCGCAGATTTCTGCATTGGAAGCTGTCTTTGTTTATATTACCCATTGACTGCATCGTTAGCGTGCTCACCACGAGTTCGATAGATTGTGGGTTCGAGTCCCGGTCGGGTAAAACCAAAGACTATAAAATTGGTATGTGTTGCTTCTTTGCTAAGCATTAAGGAGAAAGAACAAAGACTGGTTGGATCGGATTCAGAATAATGTGTCATGAGTGACATGTCTACCCGCGGACTGTTGTTTCAGTGGGCCTAGCACTATAAAAATCCAACTCAGCGTGTTGTTATAGAACATTGAAAATTAACTGAATTAGGATTAAACAACAATCACTCACTCACTCACTCCCTATTACCCATTGACATTACTTTATTACCGTTGACTTTATGCCATTATGAAATTTGTTTTTTCTTTTCTATTTTGTAGAATCAAATCTAAGATTGGATATAATCATACCTTTGCTAATTCCAGTTGTTGGTTTAATAGTTCTGGCATATTTTGGTGGTTATCATTTTGTGATCTGCAAAAAAGGTAACTATCCTTACTAGATTAATTGTGTTATGAAACAATTTTTCAGGATCATTATATAAAAAAATGCTTAAATAGTGGTGGTCACAGAATTTAAAGGAGACAGGAAGTGAATTTTGTCTGAATTACAACTAAATGATAAAACGTTTATATATATTTTAGAAAAGGTCACAGAATGCTTTTTATAAAAAAAAATCATGTCTTACCTTTATAAAATCGATATTGAAAATCAATTAATATTCCGCGCGCAATTTACATGCACGGTTATCTACCTTTAAGTAATACGTCACACGTTCCATTCAGTTGATGTAAACACACTGCAAACTACCTGAACATATTCAAAATTAATAATATGCGACGTGCAATTAAAACATGCAAACACGATATTATTGTAAAAGTATATATTTAGTATGGTGTGATGTGTAGCATATAAATGTAAAACTGTCAGGCCAAGGGATAGGAATGTTAATTTCCGCAAGTTATGGATTTCGTTCAATCGAATAGCTCTACTGAGTAGTACCTTTGTGCAAACTCTTTGCAAATGAAAAGTTTGTGGTAAATCCCTTATTTGTCGCTTCCATCGGGTATAAAATGAAGAAATTAGTTGTAAAGCCTGACGCTGAACCGATTTTTTTTTTAACTTGCCGACAAAGGAATCAGTGCGGAAGAAAGAGAAAAGTTTGTCGTCACTCTCAAGCTGCCGCAAAAGGAATACGAACAGAGGTAATTTAATTCAACTTTGTGTTTCTATTTTAATGTGTTTTACGTGATGTGAAAAAAACTGGATTTTTTTTTAACAAGTTGGTCGTATCATTTTATAAGATAATGACGCTATGGTTTTCGCACAGGTTGTGAAGATGTTTCATTGACAACCCCCTAGAGTCTACTAATTAATCCTAATAACCAATCATTTTAGTAACATAGGAATAACATCTGCAACTTGTCAATACGCAACAATGTTTATTTGTATTGGTCCTCCTTGACACTTTTTTTTTGCATCTTTTTATTTTGTTTTTGGTGTGTGTGTGTTTTCTTTTGGGGTGGGGGGGGGTGGCTCAATTCAGTTTTGCAGTAATAGAATATTTTTTGTCCTATTCATTTAATTTGTAGATTAAGTTGTACAACAGAAACAAAATATACACTTTTCAACAAACAAACAAAATCTTTACAATTTAATCCATTTATCTAGTAAATAATATCAAAACACGATTTTTTGCAACATTATTATTTTGAACAATTAGTAAAATATCTTAGACTAATTTTTACCCTGAAATTGATTTGATATTAAGAAAAAATTGCATAGACATAAGTACAAATGCATTCAATCATTTGTTCCATTTTTTTTCTCTTTTAAAAGTTGACAAAAATATTGGATAAGGATGATGATGTTGAACCAAACTACACAGATAACAGTACATGTATCCAGGAGGCTGAAAATGGAACATGTGAAGTGCAGCGAGATGGACTAGTGACATCTATTTGAATACCAGAATGATACAATGCTTATATACATACAAAAAGCACAGCAATTGTCTGAAATCTTTTATGTGTGTATGCAGTGCAGCAATTTAAATGATATACTTAAGCTTTTACTTCAATAATAACTAAGATGAGTGAACATTAATATATTAAACATTTTTTTTTTTTTAAAGTAAATGTTCACAATATACAAAATGTATATAGATATAACTGGTTTTTTCCAGTATCTCCATCTTTTTATTTTTATTGTATCATTTTCAGGAGAGTGTTTGTTGTTTAACGCCAACTCAGCAATTTTTTAGCTACAGTATGTCATGGCAAGAACAAGCTAATTTTCGAAGAAATGATGATGAGGTCTGCTTTGTACTAGACCAACAGTCCTGGATAGACATGTCACCCCATTTTGACACATTATCCTGATTCTGAACCAACCAGTATTTGCCCTTTCTGCTTAATGCTGCGTGCTTGGCAGAGAAGCAACAAATACCAATTTTATAGTTTTTGGTTTGACCCGATTGGGGCTCGAACACAAAATCATCTGCACTTGAGAGTATGCTAACCATTACACCACCAATGTGGTTCATTTCAGGAGAAGAAAGGATTTGGATACCAATATGTATTTCAGACTGAAGTGTTGAATGCTGCAACACCAACAGTTTACCTACATTGTAACAGGACATCATCAATATTTCCCATCTGAACCTGAAGAATGGTTTGAGGTGGACACAAATGAGGATGAAACTGATCCAGACTGGACTCCATCAACAGAAAAATGTGTAGATAATGCATCACCAGCAATGTCTCTAGATTTCAGAGAGAATAACAAATAATAATAAAACTATATATTATATTTAGTTTTTTAATTGTTTTTTTTTTATTTGGATATCTAAATCCACAATACTGCTGAGAAAGAAACTGGTCTATTATTGCATTAATAACACAAGAAGGCAACATTTTACAGTTTCTTTTTCCTAACCAGTGGTAAATCCATCGAACAAATCTTCTATAGGCACTGGCAATATATCTGTATAATCTGAAATATTAAGAATAACTACATTTTGCATATGAAGATTTAGATACATAAAAACAAATTATGAATGTTCATGATGAGTTGTGACTGTGGAAATGTTTTCTTGTTAATGATGATAACATATATTTGTTTAGGCCATATTGAAGAAAGCACTAAAAATAAAATTTGCATTTTTCAAGTCTCTCCAATTGTTGAAAAAATTGTCTTGATCAAAATCAAACAAATAAGTGTATGTCTTCTAACACAATTTAATAATTCACATATACCAAACTAAGGTCGAATGGACCTGAATTCAAAAAACTTCACAATATGTAAGGATCTAGCTATGCCATAGATGAAAAAGTTGACATTGTTAAAACCAGATACAGTTCTACATGTACAATTGTCTATTCCACATTAATTACTTACATTATTTGTACTCTGAAATTTTACATGTAACCCCCTCCCTTTGCAAGTTAAATGGTCGGTCTATAACTACATTTAGGATATAAAGATTGAGATACAGAAAAAAATACATGATGATGCACAAAAAGCATACAGTCTCGGAGTATTATCAAAGCATACAACCCCCCTTTTTTCCATTTGATATCGATATTTTAATTACTACCAGCTCTTTGTTTTGAGATATAAAAATTGTAAAATAATTGGAAACTTACCAATAGCAAACATGCCCAGTTTCTTCGTCCTCGTCAAATTCGTTTGCATCAGATGCATGTGACATTTCTAGACTAGCTCGTCGTCGGGATCTGAATCTTCTTCACTTCCTCATGCCAACTTTTCGCCTTCAGTTCCCTTTGTGGGTTCAAAAATATACGGTTGAAATGCAGATCCTGCTAAATTTAATTCTGGTATTTCTTCACAATCACTTTCTTCAAAATCTATATCCATTTCAATTAATTTGATGTATTTCTTGTTTACCCACGCTATCAGCTGTTTGGTTTACCTGTGTACACTGAGGCACGTGTGACGTCAGTGAAGAGTTCTTTCAGGGGGAAGTAATCATTATGTATCGTTCGCTGTGACCGCATTTTAACGGGTGGGTACGGGTACATATTTAAGATTTTTCAGACGGGAATACAATTTTCTGTTTTATTTTGATATAAACTTCATAAAGAAATCGAAAAAACGGAAACAAAAAATCGCTTCCTGTCACCTTTAAGATATCCCACCTCTCCCGGTGGTATACCCTATATATCTTCAGACTTCACACTTATCACACCATACTTCACACTTCTCACATCATACTTCAAACGTCATATTTCAGACGTCATACTTCAAACGTTATATTACAGACGTCATACTTCAGACGTCATATTACGTCATACTTTAGCGGTCATATTTCAGACGTCATACTTCAGACGTCATATTTCAGACGTCATACTTCAGAAGTCATATGTCAGACGTCATATTTCAGAGTCATACCTCAGACATCATACCTCAGAAATCATACTTCAGACGTAGTAATTCAAATCTTTGGACATTCCGGGTATTTACACGCAGAAAAACAAAGGCTTCTTTCTTCTTTACATGTATCCTTTGCTCAACAAACGAGTTTGAGTCTGGAGGGAAAGGTTGATAAATTCAGTATCAGCAATTTATTATATAGATAGGTGTGATTTATGGGGATTTATCCGTGAAATAAATTCCAGTATCTCACATGTGAGATATCAGATTTGTGCCGCCGGAACTACTTTTGCACAACTATAAGTGTGGTTGTTACGTCCCTTGTTGTGTTACGGTAAATACACACACGATTGTAAACTGAAAAAATTCCGCGAAATATTATTGACGACTTTGGCACATAAACAACATGACGTCATTGACGTCATATGAAGGCTTCCAGTTTGAAACGTAAAGATTGGACCTTATTTGGCTTCGTGCACGCTTCAATTTTGAACAAATTTAACTAAAATAAGTCTTCAAGGTAGGCCTTTTAATTATTTTTTGCATTGTAAATATGACATGTATAGGATTTCACATTTTCAAGATGACGGATCCTTCCAACTGAACCCCTTAGTTACGACTTGTAGATTGGGAATTATACACTATCATTGTTCGTAGATTCATACGTGTGGAATGAAATATACAAATAAAAGTATAACATAAAAAATGTTGAAAGTCTATATAATAGACAGTATAACTAATTCATACATTTTGAATATCAACTTAGTAAGACCACTCGTGACCGAATACGCATTAAGGATTAAACTCGTGGGTGGAACAAGTTCCGCCCCCTCGTTTAATCCTTATGCGTACTTTGGTCACTCGTGGTCGTATTTTGATATTCAAAATCTACGATTAGTTATACTTTATTTACTATATAGATAGGTGTGATTAATGGGGATTTATCCGTGAAATAAATTCCGGTATCTCACATGTGAGATATCAGTTTTGTTCCCATCGGAACTACTTTAACACAACCTATAATTGTGTTATCGGTTACGTCCCCTGTTGTGTTACAATGAATACACACACGATTGTAAACTGAAACAATTAAACTGATGAAAATAAAGTGGTAGCACTCTTATAAATTATTTGAATTGTTCATTTTATTTATACATTAAAATCAAACACTTGTTTATTCTAAATCGAATCATTTCACTAGCATAACACAAATCACACGAATTAAAATTCCGCGAAATGTTGTTGACGACTTTATCACATAAACAACATGGCGTCATATGACAACTTCCAGTTTAAAACGTAAAGATCTGATGTTCTTTGGAGTGGTGTACGCTTCAATTTTGATAAAATTTAACTAATATAACTTTGCAAGGTAGGCATTTTAATTATTTTTGTGTATTGTTGTAAATGTAGGGTTTCACGTTTTCAAAACTCAGAAACTCGTCCTTCATTTAAATTTCCAACTTTTTTCATAGAAGCGGTAACACTTACTAGTATTGGCATGTGCGGCCATATTGATTACACACTATAATTGCTCGTAGATTCATACGATTGGAATGAAATATACAAATAAAAAAATAACATATAAGAAATATAAGAAGTCGATATAATAAACTGGCTTAATACTTATGTGTACTTCGGTCACTCGTGGTCTTATTTTGATCATCAAAATCTGCGATTAATTATACTAGACACGATAACACAATCCCCTCTTCTCATTAGGAGTAATGGTGTGGTGATGTGGCAATGCTGTTGGAACACAGGCACTTGTTTCATTCAAAAAATATATGCCCCCTCCTCTTCCTAACTTCAAGGTATATCTGCCCTTTTCCCCCTTCCCCATTTCGCCTCAATATTTTTCGCTTATTTGTGATCCTTTCGCTGATCCAATTATATCGTTACACTCCCGAGATATTTCACTTTTCGACTGCCACATTTAAATATACCAACCGGGCCGCCTCAGACGAATTGGACAAGAATATTCAGCGAAGCTGGCTTGGTCTACATATCAGTCATTCAAACGGATACAGCCACTTCCGGTTTTCGCTGGATTTTTCATATGCATTCGGAATTCTTTAGACCGGGCATGTGTAGCAATGCCATCATGATCATCTCCTCTCAAATGTAAAGTAAGCCTTTAAAATACAGATAGTTGTCCCAATGCAGATTATAAATGTATGTTCAACTCCAAATTACTGACATTTGATTTTTAAAGCACCATTTGTATTTTCTAAATCAATTTAAACCGGACCGGAAGTGGCTGTATCCGTTTCAATGACTGAAAAGTAGACCAAGTCAGGTTCGCTGAATATTCTTGCTCATTTCGTCTGAGGGGGGCCCGGTAGGTATATTTAAATGTGGCAGTCGAAAAGAGAAATATTTCGGGAATGTAGCGATATAATATTGGGTCAGCGAAAGGATCACAAATAAGCGAAAAATATTGAGGCGAAGTGGGGAATGGGAAAAGGGCAGCTATTTACCTTGAAGTAAGGAAGAGGAGGGGGCATATATTTTTTTAATGAAACAAGAGCCTGTGTGTTGGAATGATATGCTTGGTTATGTTATCATGTCACATCGATGATTTATGAAATGCTATGCTGAATATATTTGGGTTAGGATTAGAATTATGGTGTATAATGCCACTTTCAACAATATTTCATTTAAATCGCGCCGGTCAGTTTTATAGGTTGGGGAAACAGGAGTACCTAGAGATAACTACTGACCTCTCGCAAGTCACTGACAACTTTATCACATAATGTTGTATCGATTACACCTCGCCATGATGGGGATTCGAACTCACAGCTTTAATGATAATAGGCAGTATATATATATATATATATATATATATATATATATATATATATATATATATATATATATATATATATATATATCCAAAGGGAATTTATATCATAAGCCGAGAATGTCACATTTTTTCCCCGGTTTGAAAATTATAACAACTTTTGATTGGCTAAAACCCTGGGTATTAAAAAACCCATATTCCCGGATGTTGCTAGGCCATATTACCGGGTTTTATCTAGCCATTTAACCAATCAAATATTGCTAACCAGGAATCAAGTACCAGAAAAGCTATATTTTGGTCAGTGACCGTATATAGCGAAAATCTATCCAGTCAATGCAATTTGACTGCTCAAATAGAACCAGTGCAGGATAAATTGTTGTACATGCACCAGATTACAAATTGAAATATATATTAGAACGTGCAAATACATGTACATGCACATGGAATAGAAACCTGGTTATTTCTTGAATATCAAAAGCCCCGGTTTTTAGTGGAGTTCGTGTTACTCGATTTGTAGTTTTATATGTTAGTTTTGTAGATCGTTGTTTGTCCTTTTGTACTTTTCTTTTGGTCACTGTATTGTCTGTTCTTCTTCGATATACGGATTCTGATTACCCCTTTGGTATCTTCAAACTCTTATTATAACATTTTTCATAATTCATGCAAAAGTTGCGCACGATATATATAAATGATATGTAATTATATGTAATACCCACATTATTTTATCTAAAATGGATATGGAATGTAATCTAATTAAATATAAATATTTGCTGTATCTTTCAGTACTTGAATGTAAAAGAAAATGTTGCAGACGTAGAAAGGACCAAGCAGAGCCTTAGCTTTCATAAATGAAGATGGAAGAGTGATATGTTATATACCAAACGCCAATACATTTATATTTTGTTTTTCACTTTTGCAATAGTGCAATAAACGTTAGTGAATACCGAAGTGGCAATCAAAAAAGAACAATCCACAGAAACTGACAACATAGGGCACACAAGACGAATAAAACCAAAACAAAAACACAACATAATATGCGTTGGACACCACTATACGCAAGCAAACACAAATAACGTAAATAAGACGTGCGTCCTCATACAAACAAATGGAGGTAAAGACGAACATGTCAAGAACATCACTTTTATGCGGAAATCGTACCGGACATGAAGTCAGAACGTAAAGACACATAATAGGACAACACAAAAAGTGAAAAACATGAACAAAACGGACCTCACCAAAAAACTGGGGGAGAACTCAGGTGGTCGCGAAGGGTAAGCAGTTCCTGCTTCCTATAAGACACCCGCCGTGATACTCATATATAGTTAAGTCCGGTAAAATTATTGGCAGTGATAGAGGAAAGAAACGTCTACGTAAAAAGTAAAGATCCATTGTCATTTGAGATATTGATATTTCCTAGCCGTCAATCAGATTGTGATGACGACCGTAGAATTTTTGTAGCGATGACTTCAACCTAGGATCAACGTAGCCTTGTTTGAATGGCATTTGCGACAACAGCTGAGCTCTGTCCAGAAAATCACGATTTATGAAAACGTAGATATCAAATTTAGTGCGCACGACACGTTTCTGGAATGAATTTCATCGGGTGACGCTCAAAATCGAAAGATTGGAAATCCAAATAATTTTAAGTTTTGGGAGTGATAAAACCGAAGGGCCTAAAACAGACGAGCCAATATAGGCTAAGGTCACCTATGACTGAGGGAGGAGAACTTTTGGGCTTTTTTATAAATAATTTTACATTATTTAGACACTGCAAATTGCAGTAATAAGTATACCTTATAAACCATGTCAGTGTCGAGGCATTAACTACTGGGATCGCCCAGGGATACACACGGGAACTAATGCTAGTCCTAGCTGAAATTACAAATTGTTATTGATCTGATGTGTTTTGTTCAATATCATGTTCTATTATGTGTCTCTACGTTCAGAGTTCCATGTTGTGATATCCGTTACGATTTCCGAATAAAAAAGATGTTCGTTTCGACTTTGCATCCAGTTAGTTGTTTGTTGTAGAGCTCATGTCATATTTACGTTATTTGTGTTTGTTTGCGTATAGTGATGTCCAAAACGATTGTGATATGTGTTTGTTTTTCTTCGTCTTGTGTACCCTGTATTGCCAGTTTCTCTAGATTGTCCATTTTTGATTGCCCCTCCGGTATTCTCTAACATTTATTGATGCTAGTCCTAGCTGACATTTGATATTATTATTTATCCCTAGATGCCCTCATAAAAAACAAAACAATCAATAAAGGTTTGGCAACAATTGGCCACAGCAATTTATTCACAAGTTACAATTGTTAAATTTGAATATGACTAGATAATTTGTAAATTGAGTAAAATGTCATATGATAAAAATTTGACTTTAAAATGATTAAATTGAATGTTTGTTTATCCATGCTGATCGCCGAATATGTTCCAATCATAGATGAAAAATGATGACTGTGGGATAGCAATTAGCCCTGGAAATCAGTGGCTAACGCTAGCAGTCTTAAATATATGAGAATATGCAGAAATTAAACGGACATCGGAGGTAAATGTTAAATTCAATATGTCCACTGATATACTTCGTTTAACGCAGCGAAATCGGCCATATACTGGTATACAAGCAGGATTAAAACAGCTACAACTTCGTGGGATAAGCATGCACATCCACAATGTCGGAGTGCCCTTAGCACTAGTTTGCAATATAAAATGCTTCAACATCTTTTTATCCTTAAATCGAACCAATGGTGGACGACGCCTTGTTCCTGGGTAGTTGTACTTCATTACAAATATACCATTTACTGACACAACCTGTTAAAATATATAAAACCAAAGCAGAATATGTTACAAAGGTCCACTCCTTACGGAGTGGGTGGGTGGGTTTTGGTCGATTACAGATGTCTGTATTTTGAAGGCTTCTTCTCCCTCCAAATACTATTTAAAAAAAGGACGTACAAATGACGTCATCCCAACAAGGTTTAATAAAATACCGAATAACCAAACAATCACGTTCGACAACAACGGCTAAATTCGAGGACACTTGGATAAACGATTTAAATTTTATGCATTTAAATCTCATTATCATATGTGTTTTATGCAATATCATGTTTTATTAGATGTGTTTTAATTTTATTCAATATCATGTTTTATTAGATGTGTTTTAATTTTGTTCAATAACATTTTTTATGCTAGTCCTAGTCATTTGTCCCGAACTGTCATGAACTATATGTTATACATGATATTATACTCAATACTTGCAAATCTGTCGAGGGGATGTCATAGGGAAATAATGATGCTAGAAAATGGTGGCTTTTGCATTTCATCTATCTCGGTTCTTTGTAGAATAGAATATAATTCTCTTTTTCGGGCATCCGGGTATTTCGGTCAACGAATTATCTCCCTTCTTGTTATCGAGTACCCGTTAAATGTTAAATTACGTTGAAGAAAAAAATCATCTACAGCATGCCTAAAACATGATGTGCAGTTGGTTTTTACCATAATATGATGTTAAAAAAGTTATCATTTCACAAGTGTCCGAAAGACGAAAACAGATGAACATTCACCGATATCGTTATTATCTTCTGTCAAAGTGAAAAAACCTGATTTTTCACGTTTTTCATTTCATTATAAAACCCCCTAAGCATAATTATTTCGTGTAAAAATTTATATCAGATAAAAGTTTAAAACTAGTAATTTATATATTTGGTAATTAAAAGCAATACAAATATGATTTGGTACAACTACTGGGTATTTGAAGTGAAGTGGTTTCGAGAAAATCGGACGCCATGTTGATTTATGTTCCATACTGCAAGTGTTTGCGTCCCTCAATAATCTTGGTGAGGGCATTGACTATTCAAAAACGACAATGTATATACGACTCTTTTCACATTGGTTGCATTATTTATATTTTTCTGTAATATGTAATAAATGTATGCTAGTAATTTACTTTCATGTTTGTTGTACTTAACTTACCCATGTTAAAGGAAATATTTAAAAAAAGTTTTAGGACAATATCGATACACAACAGAACAGTGGTATAGTTAGGGTTATAGTGTTTAACGCCACTATCAACAATTGTTCAGTTGCAGGGCCCGGGTGTCTCAATGAGTTAGGTAGTTGGATTATCTAACAGTAACAACTCACCAATATGCCGTGGGCTCACGCCCAGCTTTGTAAATTGCAGCCACAAGTGCTAATGTTTACCAGTTGCTTTCCCATGGTCGGTGGTTCTCCGGCTTCTTCCACCATTAAAACCGGTTGCTATGATATAGCTGAAATATTGCTGAAAGTTGCGATAAACACAAAAAAATCATCAATCATCATTAGTTATGTTGTGGGGCTCAGTTGTAATCAAGTACCTTGAGAACACCACTGACCTGACAAACTTTATCACATAATATTGTATAGAATATACAACACGGGTTAGGGTTATCGTATTTGACGCTACTTTCAACATGTTCAAATTTGAGCTCAGCAATAATGGTCAATTAAAGAATTTTCAATTTTCTTTTTCGTGACAGTGACCATCTTTTGTGTGATTTTGTATTACCCGATAAAGGCGTTAGGGTTATCGTATTTAACGCCACTTTCAATAAAATTTCAGCTCTCTTCTGGTAGCCAGTTTATTTTTGGTGGAGGAAACGGGAGTACCCAGAGATAACCAAAGACCTGTCGCAAGTCACTGACAAACTTGTATCATATAATGTTGTGTAGATTGCACCTTGTTATGACCTAGACTCACGTTAGTGATGATAAGCACTGATGGCATAGATAGTTGTAAATCTGACTACCATACAATCCCGATCTCGACACCCCTTCAACGGCAATGGTACAAAAACATAGATGACAACAAACTGCTGGTACAACTAGTAGGTTTAATTAATTAAATCAGGACATTTATATTTCAATCCATCTAATACTACCATTGTATGTACAACATTTGATTGCAATGAATATCTTCAAAATATGAGAAAATTTTACTTCACAATGTTTATCCTTGATTTTAAGTACAAAAGAAAGATACAGTTTTTCTTCTCTGAAGGTTTATTTCTTAGCACATCATATCTTTTCATCATATCAATAATATAAAAAAGACACAAAAAATACTCTTAAATCACTGGATAAGTGAAATAATAATAAAAACAACTTTTAACAACACTCTCAAGGATGGTGTGACATCAGCTTTGAGGATTATGTGTGTAGATTGCTCTGGGCTGTTGCTTTCTCTGATGAATATACCTAAAATAAATGAGACATTCTTATTTAATTTGTCCTTATATTATCTTCAGAAATATATTACAAAAAATGCTTCCCTTAATAATAGTAGTCAGTATACAAATAAGTAGAGTACCATACAGGCAATAGTATTAATTTGGGTAAACGGACAGAAAGTTAGAGGACATACAGTCACACTTTCATAGGACAAAAAGTCACAATTAATATTTTGGGTTAAATAATGTTATAACAATAAAATGTCACAATACACATTTAGCATGTATGTGGGACAATAAAGGTTAAGACTTTTTTTTAATTATTGTTCGCACAAGCACTCATGACACGGAATTACCACCACCTACCCCTCCCCCCTTTTGTTTTTACTGTCTGAGTACTCATTTATTTTCAATAAAATTTCTTTATTATTTCATCTCTTTTTCCGGAATTTATTGTGGATAATAAGTGAATATATAGGGTCGACACATATAGCTTGTTGTTAACAGAAAGGTGAAATGAAATCAGAACAATTTGTATACGATTCAAACAGAGACCGTCGTGGTCATGGTCGTCTGGTAGCTGGATCTACAACTACCAGTGCAATCAGAGCATATTACCACTAAAGTCGTGAGTTTGATTCCCGATCATGATGAGGTGTGCTTTTTGTGAGAAAGTTTCAGTCACTTGCGGCAGGCCAACGGTTTTTTCCTGGTACTTCGGTTTCTTTCACCAATAAAACTGACGGCCAGAATATAACTGAAATATTGCTGAAATATTGGCGTTAATCACCATAACCCTTTTCTTCTCTTCAAAGGAATAAAAGTGACGTTGAAGTATGATCCATTGTAATCGAACAGAGTAGACTGAATATAGCATTCCAGAAAATCATACTTTTCTTTTTACATTTATTATTTGAAATTAATTTTTCATTCATTTGTGTATAATTACATTACTTCCGTTTTTCATTGAAATTTTACAATTTGATTGGTTTTGAAGTGGTCACATGATTATAAAAGAGATGTTTCACATCCCAATGAAACTCAAACCCGAACTTGCACGTGCCTCCATGACGATGTCAGATGTAAACAATCAATGGCGTAGTAATTTCCAACAGCAAATAATTTAACACAAATAAAATTCACAGCGAAATATTCAACTATATTAAATTTTAGTGTAATTTAAATTATGATTATAAGAATTGAATGCATTCGTTTGAAGTTTCACTGGGGTATGAAAGGTTGATCGAAGCACATTTTCAACATGAAGCGCTATTTGTGGTATATATGCAACATGAATATATTTTACCGTTTACCATCTAAGTAAACTATCACAAACCATAAGTTGCTCTACCGCAACTGTGGTGTATAATAGTTAGAGTGCTCGCCTCGAGTGTGGTAGATCGTGGGTTCTATCCCCGGTCTGGTCAAACCAAATACTATAAAATTGGTATGTGTTGCTTCTCCGCACTCGGCATTACGGAGTAAGAGCAAAGACTGGTTGACTCGGGATCAGAATAATGTGTCCATGTAAGTATTGGACAACTTAGAACAATTAGCATTAAACGAGTTTGAAGATACCAAAAGGATATTCAGAATCCGTAAATCGAAGGACAGGTAATACAAAAGAAACGGAGAAACAACGATCGACAAAACACTACACAGAAAAATAAAGATCGAGCAACATGAACCTCATTAAAAACCGGGGGTGAACTCAGGTGCTCCGGAAGGATAAGAAGTTTCTGTTCCACTGGTGCCACCCGTCGTATTACTCTAGTTACAGACCCAGTGATAAGTCATGAATGAGAAAATGACCGGGGAGTGTTGATGACAAGTGGAACATATCCGTTGTAATTTGAAAATCCGTAACAGTTAACCAAGTCATGGTTTATTGGAAAGAGCAGTATGCGAAAACATCTCAGTGTCGAAATGGCAACGACCATACGGATAAGGATTAATGTAATGTTCTTGTGGATAAGGATTAATATAAGCTCCTACGGATAATGTTTGATATAATTTCTTGTGGATAAGGATTAATATAATGTTATTGTGGAAAAGGATTAATATAAGCTCTTACGGATAAGGATTCATATAAGTTCATTCGGATAATGATTAATATAAGTTCTTTCGGATAAGGATTAATATAAGTTCTTTCAGATGAGGATTAACATAAGTTCTTTCAGATAAGGATTAATATAAGTTCTTTCAGATAAGGATTGCTATAAGTTCTGTTCGATAATGATTTATATAAGTTCTGTCAGGTAAGGATTAATATAAGTTCTTTCGGACAAGGATTAATATATGTTCTTACGGATAAAGATTGATATAAGTTGTTCCGGATACGGATTACTATAAGTTCTTTCAGATAAGGATTAATATAAGTTCTTACGAATAAGGATTACTATAAGTTCTTTCAGAAAGGATTGATATAAGTTCTTTCATATAAGGATTAATACAAGTTCTTTCGGATAAGGATTAATATATGTTCTTAAGGATAAGGATTAATATAAGTTCCTCCTGATAAGGAGTAATGCAAGTTCTTTCAGATAAGGATTGCTATTAGCTCTGTCGGATAATGATTTAAATATAAGTTCTTTCGGATAAGGATTAATATAAGTTCTTTCGGACAAGTATTAATATATGTTCTTGCGGATAAGGATTGATATAAGTTCTTTCGGATACGGATTACTATAAGTTCTTTCAAATAAGGATTAATATAAGTTCTTACGGATAAGGATTAATATAAGTTTTTCGGAAAGGATTAATATAAGTTCTTTCATATTAGGATTAATGCAAGTTCTTTCGGATAAGGATTCATATATGCTCTTACGGATAAGGATTAATATAAGTTCCTTCTGATGAGGATTAATGAAAGTTATTATGGATAAGGATTACTATAAGTTCTTTCAAATAAGGATTAATATAAATTCTTACGGATAAGGAGTAATATAAGTTCTTTCGGATAAGGATTAATATACGTTTCTTCTGATAATGATTAATTCAAGCTATTTCGGATTAGGATTACAATCCGTTCTTTCGGATAAGGATTAAAATAAGTTCTTACGGATCAGGATTAATACAAGCTCTTTCGGATAGTGATTAATATAAGTTCTTTCAGATAAGGATTAATACAAGTTCTTTCGGATAAGGATTAATATATTCTAATACTGATAAGGATTAATATAAGTTCTTTCAGAATAGGATTAATAATAGTTCTTTCGGATAAGGATTAATATATG
This sequence comes from Gigantidas platifrons, assembly GCA_002080005.1. Taxonomy (NCBI): domain Eukaryota; kingdom Metazoa; phylum Mollusca; class Bivalvia; order Mytilida; family Modiolidae; genus Gigantidas; species Gigantidas platifrons. The sequence goes on from MJUT01023175.1 coordinate 23,710, forward strand.
TTCTTACGGATAAGGATTAATATAAGTTCTTTCGGATACGGATTACTATAAGTTCTTTCTGATAAGGATGAATGCAAGTTCTCTCGGATAAGGACTAATATACGTTCTTTTGGATACGGATTACTATAAGTTCCTTCTGATAAGGATTAATACAATTTCTCTCGGATGAGTGTTATATATACGTTCTTACGGATACAGATTAATGCAAGTTCTTTCGGATAAGGATTAATATACGTTCTTTCAGATAAGGATTAATGCAAGTTCTTTCGGATAAGCATTAATATAAGTTCTTAAGGATAAGGATTAATATAAGTTCTTACGGATGAGGATTAATATAAGTTCTTCCGGATAAGGATTAATATCCGTTCTTACGGGGAAGGATGAATATAAATGAATGCTTCCAATGCAAAAATTATCAAACTATGTAAAAAAGAAATAGGTTTATTTTTTTGTGAACGGATTTTCTTTATAAGTTGCATTATCTTTTGGACGCAGTAGTACCCAATGAATTCTCTGACACATGATGTATTGCAATGCAGTCAACAATGAATCGTCTTAAGCCAATGGAGATGCTTAGTTTCCATCGGAAATCAGCAGAGTGTCCTATTCAGAGAGAATATGGAACAGTTTATATGTAGCAACATTCCAGCAGCACCTGCATATGAAGTAACTATATCTCAGTTGATGCGATATTCCAGAGCTTGTGGTTACTATCAGGATTTCCTTGATAGAAGACAGAAGCTCCTGAACCAACGGTTCCTCTTAGTTCTGTTGAAGTCATCACCAGGGCCTCCCAGAGAAATATTGCAAGGCGGAACAAGACTGCTTTGAGGCCCCGGGACAGGCTGAGACATCTCTCAAAATTGAGGGTCTGAGGTTCAATAAAACCACTGGTAAACTTTCATAAGTGAATTTTAGATAATGATTTTTCTAAATACACAACAAATAGTTGAAAATACCAAATAAATGGAAAAATCAAAATAAAACGTCTATGCCTAAGGCTATGGGGCTCTTCAGACATTCACAGGGCCATTCTTGGCTCTCCGGGCCCCGGACCGATGTACCAATGCAAAGTTTTCGAACATATCTAAAAACTGGACCGTGGCTATATTCGTTTTAGCACATTTATGTTCTGTTCACTGTCGTGTATATTTTGTTTACAGCTTTACTCACCGTTGATATTTCCCCAACTGTTGGTGATGTGTTAGAAGGAGACAACCAGATAATAACATGTACTGTATCCGGAAAGCCAGTCGCTACTTACGTTTCCTGGATAAAGTCCTCAAATGGAGGTTTTGAAACTATAGACAGGACAGCTGTTCCAGTAAAATAATTGGGCGGAACTAAAGAAAACCCAACACTAGTCATAAAAGATTTTACAACAACAGATACTGGCAGAGCAACAAATGCTGATGGTACAGCATCTAGTCAGCCAGCAGTCCTCACTTATAAACGTTAATATAATTTCTTACTCCATAAGTCATTGAAATTAGTAATACTATTTTAAAGGAATTAGTGAGTTACTAATAATAATTAACTGAAAATGGGTAATATTTATCAGGACTATTCAGCATTCAGAAGATCACAATGAATAGGAGATATCTACTGCAGTATAGTGCTTACTCACTGACTGATCCCTATATTTTAGGGGTCCGGCGAAATAGAGGGGATGATCATGTTTCAGTCATGTCAGGTAGGTTGGTTTTCGTAACGTTGATCTGCATGAAGAATATTCTCAAACAGATATCACTCTGACAGCCCAAATAAAACAACGAGTTCCGATTTTCTTTCCGTTTCTTATGATCCACATAAGGACTGTATTCGCAACAAGCATAAAATTCTAACCATTTTTTTTATGATTTTATAATTTTTTTTTAATTTATTTATTTATTTATTTTAACATTATTGATTAATGGACTCTTAGCATAGACATCACTAAATATAAGTCTCAATTACACCTTAAGTGTAAATTAATTTCATGTACATTTCAAGTGATTTTAAGTTTTAATTGACACTTAAATTTGATTAAGGTTTGGACAACCCAGTCCATATTCATTAATCATTGATTAATAAACCAATAATATATTATTATTAACAGGTGAGCGATACAGGTTCGGGTCAGTTTATAGTTTCAAATCGTTTCAGGTAAAACATCGATAGCTATGTATCCAGAAGGATCTATTTGGATAGGGTTAGGCGGAACAACTAAGCTAACAGTAAATATAACTACAACCTCTGTAGGTCCTTTTAAAATATATTGGCAAAGAGTTGAGAACAACATAGCGAGAAATATAGTGTTAAATACCATTAAATATTCTGGAAATTCATGTGATGTCCCAGTTCCAGAGCTAGTAATAAATGATGTTGATATAACTGATGCTGGTTTATATCAGGTAGAAGTAACTACTATTACCGGAAGCTTCATAGGCCCACATGTTGTTTTGGAGGTGTTTGGCGGTAAGTTTTTTTGAGTTTTATGTGTATATTTTGTAGATCGTTGTTTGTCCTTTTGTACTTTTTCTTTTTGCCACTGTATTGAGCTAGTAATAAATGATGTTGATACAACTGATGCTGGTTTATATCAGGTAGATGTAACTACTATTACCGGAAGCTTCATAGGCCCACATGTTGTTTTGGAGGTGTTTGGCAGTAAGTTTTTTTTTAGTTTTATGTGTATATTTTGTAGATAGTTGTTTGTCCTTTTGTACTTTTTCTTTTGGCCACTGTGTTGTCTGCAGGGCCTCCAAAAGAAATTTTACAAGGCGGAACACGACTGCTTTGGTGCCCCGGGATAGGCTGAGACATTTCTCAAAATTGATGATTTGAGGTTCAATTTAACCACTGGTAAACTTTCATAAGTGAATTTTAGATAATTATTTTTCTAAATACACTACAAATAGTTGAAAATACCAAATAACGTGAAAAAAAAACAAATAAAACGTCTATGGCGAAGGCTATGGGACTCCTCAGAGACTCACAGGGCCCTTCTTGGCTCTCCGAGCCCGGACCCATGTACCGGCTGAACCATCCTCTCATAGGTGCTGGTCATCACTGCGAACGTTTTACGATCGCTACCATCACTTGGTTTGACCGTTATGCATCCATAAATATCGAAAATATTAAAGTGAAAACCGTTCACAAAAGAAATTAAACGGATTTGTTTACATTTTTCAGATTTCTGCATCGGAAGCTGTCTCTTTTTATATTACCCATTGACATTACTTGGATAAAATAGTCCGTTAATTTAGGTGAAAAAGATTTTTCCATCTTACCCAGGCTCCAGGGTAAGACAGGTAATACGATCGTTTTCCCGCAAAATTGCATTCCATTATGAAATGCAATGTAGTATATAAATACATTATATTAATGCTAATTCAACAGCGATAAATACCTGTAGACATTTATTTGTTCTGAGACACCCTCGGTAAGATAAGATTTAAATCGTATCCGACTCGGACAAGGCTCGTCCGACACGATTTAAATCTTACCTTCGGGTGTCACAGATTTTACGATCTTGCACCTCTCCCAGTGTTAGACCCTATATTTCTTACCTTTGACTTTATGCCATTATGAAATTTGTTTTTCTTTTCTGTTCTGTAGATGTCAAAGAATCAAATCCAGGATGGAACATAATTATACTTTTGATAATTATAGTTATTATTTTAATAGTTCCGGCATGTTTTAGTGTTCGTAATTTTGTGGTCTGCATAAAAGGTAACTATCATTATTAGATTAATTGTGTTACGAAACAATTTTTCATGATCGTTATATAAAAAAATGCTTAAATAGTGGTGGAGACATATTTTAAGATCTTGCACCTCTCCCGGTGTTAGACCCTATATATCTTCAGACTTTACACTTCTCACAACATACTTCACACTTCTCACATCATACTTCAGACGTCATACTTCAGACGTCATATTTGAGACGACATACTTCAGACGTAATATTTCAGACGTCATACTTCAAATGTCATATTACAGACGTCATACAGCTCAACAAACGAGTTTGATTCTGGAGGGAAGGTTCACAGATTCGGTATCAACAATATACTACCCTAGACATGATAACACAACCCCCTTTTCTCATTGGAAGTAATGGTGTGGTGATGTGGCCAAGCTGTTCGAATGATATGCTGGGTTGTTATCATGTCACATCGATGATTTATGAAATAATATACTGAATATATTTGGGTTATGGTTATAGTGTTTAACGCCACTATTAACAATATTTCAGTTGTATCGTGGCTGTCAGTTTTATTGGTGGAGGAAACTGGAGTGCCCGGAGAAAACCACAGACCTACCGCAAGTTATTGACAAACTTTATCACATTATGTACACCTCGCCATGAGCGAGATTGGAACTCACAACTTTAGCACTTATTACACTACCATAATATCACGAGCACGACAGCCCCGAACATATTTGGCGTTCATTTCCTATGAATACTATAATAAGGCAAGATCGTCATTATTTTCGCTTCTCTCTTCTGGTCCGCATATTTAGGCCCCCTTATTGACTACTTTTACTTGTTTTCAGGATTATTTGCCACAATGAGGTAACCCAATCATTTTGAACCAAAAATGTAGTGGGTCTCCCCTGCGAACAGTTTGTATTGGCAGGAAATGCCATGTTTTTGACGTTGTTTTTCGTACTCTGATGCCTGAAAAATTAAATCAAAGTGTTTGTTGACAAGTCGACTTACTTTTGATGCAGATCGACTTAATTGATATGCTGAAATGTCGAGATATTCATTGTGGCAAATCGGTATTATATCTACAGGTCGATTTATCCCGTAAATGATGAACGCCCTTTTCTGTCGACCTATTACTTGGGGTGGAGATATCAGGTCCCACTGGTAGGTAGTTCTGATAACGCAAATGTTTTCAATTAAATCAAACTTTTGTGTTCACATTTTTAATTTCGCTTTGTGATGTCTGTTAAGATGTCTGCATCAAACGATTTTCGGATCGTATTTACTTACATTTGTTTTGTTGGTGGTTCATGTATTTCCATATTGTTTTCCTTTTTGTTTTCCTTTGGAATACATTAACGTATAAACATGATGTTTGTGGTTATGCTAGGTCATTTTTCGTTTGCCATCCAATCACACACAAAACAGCTTCAAATACTGATCAAATGCAATATGGACAACAGCTCTTTCACTCCTAGAGATTTGGTATTATACCTGACTAAGGTCCATATGGATTAGTGTTAGATGCTGGTGTATTGAACAGTGATACAAATATAAAGATTATCACATGACCTTTTCATGTCAGATCAAAACTTTCCATTTATATGTAGCAACATTCGATTCGAACGGCATCTGCATATGAAGTATATATATATTTCAGTTGATACGATATTCCAGATTGACCGTTATGGAATATATGTCAAAATTGACCACGGCTATGTTCCACTTGTGGTGAAACTTCACGGTCCTTTCCTCATTTATGACTTACAACCGGGTTTATAACTAGATTGACACAACCGGATGCCACTAGTAGTGCAGGAACTGCTTACCCTTCCGGAGCACTTGAATTCACCCCCAGTTTTAGTGGGGTTCGTGTCACTCGATTTTTAGTTTTATGTGCATGTTTTGTAGATCGTTGTTTGTGCTTTTGTTCTTTTTCTTTTGGTCATTGTGTTGTCTGTCTTTCTTCGATTTACGGATTCTGATTACATCTTTGGTATCTTGAAGCCCCTCCTATCAGTCCTATGTCCTGATATATCAGTCAGAGAGCCGATAAGATCGAGGGGTAAGATAAGAAGCAAGAGCTGATGAAGGATTTGATATGAAAAAGGTCATGTTATGATCTTATCATCATATACTTGACACAAGAAGGCATTTCCGGAAATTGACGAATTACAATGTCATACAAATTACGGAAAGGGATATGAAATATTCTGGAACCGTGTGGTATATATTTTTATCAGCCCGCTAAGGTAATCGCTGGAAGATGTCTGATGGATTTCATTAGATTTTTATTAAATATCACATGGTAAAAAATGCGTTATCAACTATAAGTAAATCATAAAAATACAACACACATCTGATTTTAATTAGATAGATATGGAATCATAATATATTCATCATTTGTTGTAGATATGGCAAGAAGGGTTTTCTTGAAAAAAAATGGCAAAATGGTTTTTCTTGAAAAATGATACAAAAACACACACAGAGCGATTATTAGGTTAGTGTCATCTTTCGTTATTATACACACCAAAAATCAGCATTGATTATAATCATTTGTAAAGTTTAAAATACATTCATATTTGATGTCATTACACAAGTATGGTAATTTTATCTTATCAAGATGTATACAGACAATATTAGTGGAATGTCATAAAATATAAAGTTAGAAGAGGCTTAAAAATTGGCATAAAGGCAGGTTCACAGATATAGAGCCTTTTTCCACTTTTGCACGAATACACATACACTTTATATTTTAAGACACTACATTAATATTGTGTTGATCCTGCAGAAAAATTGCATTAATCTATTGACAAATTAAATAATGAAATTATATAAGTATCCCTTAATTGCCCCATTTGATATTTTCTGTCAACTGGATTTACAATTAGGTTCCGAAAGCTCAACAGGTAACAAGTAAAAAAGGTACTAGAAAAAGCTATATTTCGGTCAGTGACAGTATATTACAAACATTTGTCCAGTCAATGCAATTGCCTGCTCAAAAAGAACAAGTGGATGATAAAATTATTTTAATGAGTGGCTTCTTGATGTTAACATTTTCAGTTTAATCTTGACCATCGCATTTATTGGGGTGTGAAGGCAAAGATCGTTATAATAAAATGGGCGATGAGGCCACAGTACTTGGGTAGGTGTCTTGAAACTTGAACACTGTGGTTGATATTGGCAACCGAAACTACATAAGTGATTTAAGCCATATTGCAAGAAGTCAACAACATTCGAACAATTAGGTCCTTGTCATTGTTTCAAATTAACAATTGTATAGTACCCATATCAGAAGTGACAAAGAGGTTTTGGTGTGGATAAAAACAAACCAATTAAGATGACAGGTGTCACTAGTAGAGCAGGAACTGCTTACCTTTCCGGAGCACAGGAGTTCACCTCTGAATTTTAGTGGGGTTCGTTTTACTCGATCTTTAGTTTTATGTGAATATTTTGTAGATAGTTGTTTGTCCTCTTGTACTTTTTCTTTTGGCCATTGTGTTGTCTGTTCTTCTTCGATTTACCGATTCTGAATAACCTGATGGTATCTTCAAATTCTTCTTACAAAGGCATAGACGGGTGTTCTTTACTTAATTGAAATGGTCTAAAACTAAGGTTCATCAAAATTCAGCAAATATTTTTTTTCATATGAATTAACTTCTTGTATTATTTTTAGAATATGTTCCCGAATGTACATCATGCAGGCAAACTTCAATCTGTGCAATTTGCATTGATTGTAAATATTTGCTCTGTAAAATATGCTGCGACTCCCACAACCGTTTGAATCCTCATCATAAAGTATTTATAATAGAAGATATGACTACATCTAACAACGTAGTAATTTGTGAATATTGTATCAAGCTGGCTATAGCAGCTTGTCTGCACTGCATTGTTGTACTTTGTGATGATTGTAAACGAGAACACTCGGAGAACAATCACAATGTAAAGATGTTGATAAAATACAATGACGTTGCATATCAGAGAGGAAATACAGAAGACACGTCAAAATTAGAACACAAATACACAATATCAACAGGGAAAAATGTCAAACCGTTAAGGATTTGTGGTATTGTATTTCTTACAGGGGACAGAATACTCCTTGTAGACTGTAATACGAGTGAAATTAAAATTTTCGAGAACAATTCATTAATTGTTAATTATCGACTGACACAAGAATCTAAGTGTATCACAAAGTTATGTGACAATTGTGTGGCTATTTCATTTCCATATGAAAGAGAAATTAATATTTATAATATTGTCGACAAATCTGTTATTTTGAGTAAAACTATTAGCCTTCAATCAATTGGTAAGCCTTTTAGTATCTCATATTCTAAGGAAAATTTTGCAGTTGAAATAGGAGAAGGAAACAATGGAGCTATATTTATCATACATGAAGACGGAGGAGTGATATGTTCTGTACCAAAGGTCAATTCATTTGCATCTTTCACTGGCAATACAATCAGATTAGCCCTCGATATGGAAAATAAACGCATTTTTGTTTCTGCATTAGCTAGAAAATCTGTTCATTGTATAGATTTCAATGGTTACATTATATGGTGCAAAGTCGTCCCAGGTCCCAGAGGCATTGTATTTATCCCAGAAGCATCATCTAATATGAATATGATAGTTGCAAGCAAACAATTGAATATTATATATAAAATGAATTCTCACAACGCTACAGACAACATTATAACGGCGGAAGGCTTAATAAAAGGACCACGACACATGGATTACAATATGAAAGAAAAACTACTATGCGTTGAAATCGACAATGGTAATATTCTTGTCTTTAAGTACGACATCAATGTTTGATGAACCAGACTAGTTTACTACATCAACTTCACATTGAGGCAGTCGTAGTTAGATTTACAACTACTTCTGCGATCAATATGTATCAGGCTATCACCATTAAACACTAGAACAGCAAGTGCCTGTCATTGCTTCCTTTCTCACGACCTTGGTCACGTGACTAAATGTGACTTTTTCCGCGTTTATTTTCTAAAGGAAGAATGTTTCGCCTTTCGTTCACGTTCTTGGCATTGTGATATCGTAAATATTTATCTTTATTCATGTTTTTTTTTTTTATTTTGTTTAGTATTATTTAAGCATTTTAAAATCACGAATGTAGATAAATGTTTACACTTGAATTCGGCATTCAATGGACAGACAATTGTAAATTACAATTAAAATAGGCATTTGTATGTATCAGAATCAATAATAAATTTGCACCACTTCTCTAATCAACAGATTTGAAATGTCCTTGCTACTAATTTGGTCGACTCTTTCTGTGACAAACAGCCGAAAAAGGGGAGGCGACTCCAAATATATCTATTAATTGTGCTTCGCATATTGAAGGCCTTCAAAATCCATTTCATGTTGATTGAATGCATATAAACATTTACTTATGTGTAGCAATTACTTCTATACACAAAGCATAATATTTATATATGTGGAAAAACATAATTAGAAATAAACAAGTCAAAATTTAAGTAATTTTACAGTATCACTGAGTAGAGACATACAATTGTATATCTGACAGTATCTAAAAATCATGTTGGTTTATATATATTTTGCAAATCAGAAGATATTTAAATATTGAACACGCTAATAAAAAAAATCTTAGGTGCTCCAATTTCAAAACCAAAAACTGTAGGGTATGCAATTTAGCATATATGTAAAGTGTGACTTTAAACATTGTCGTTTCAAAATAATATATTTTTGGCAGTTTAGAACACTTCCATTAGTTTTATTGGTGGATACACTGTAAGACACAGCACCCTCTAGGGATCCAACAACAGAACGTAAAAATACATCCAAATTCTGTTGTTGATTCGTCAGCAGAACTCGTGTTATTAATACAAAACTTATCCGAGTCAGTTTGATTAAGAAAAACAAGGATTACAAATGTAATTATTTTAAATAAATTATCAGAATCAGTTTGATGCTGACAAAATGGTGGCCAAATATAATAAAAACTTACAAAATATATTAAACAAATAAAACATAAAAAAAACTGCTTGAATGTTATGAATTGTTATTAATGTGATCATGTTGATAATGGAAATACATTCTAAAAATGTGATAAACTAACTACAGGGTGAGCCCCAAATAAAATGCCACCCATGACAATGGCAATAAAAAGTTCACCATCCCATACGTAACACCACCATATTTAGTTCACATTAAGTTAACAATGTACGACTTGTCCACCGAGTTTCAGATCCATGGGTTGAACGGTCTTTACTTTACACCCTTTCAAAAATGTGCTCCAGATGTGCCCCACTGCGTTGCAAGCACAACTGAAAACGACGTGCTAAATAGTCAATAGCACGAACATGTGAATTTCTGAACCCATCTATGAAGGAGTCTTTTTTTCCGGATAACAACAACATTGAAATTTTCCGCAAAGGGGGGATTGCACTGCAATGAAGGATTTGGTCTCAAAATATGTTTCTATGGTTTTTTTTGGTTTCCAGATGAAAACATGGGTACGAAAAGTCAAATTGAAGCCAGGTGTGGTATGTAAGTGTATATTTCAATATTGGAATTACCACAGTAACCTGGGCATTGGGGGACATGTGGACAACGGACGTTTATCGTTTTCTGTTTTCTGTTCTTTGTTTTGTTTTTTATTAAATTTTTTGTTTTTGCTTTTTATTTTTGTTCTGCTATGTATATTCATAACTGATTATTTTTGTATTATTAATGAAATATTGTCATTAAATGGTATTAGGGATCAATCACAAACATATCGTGTTATTATTGTACTTTTAATATAAATATGTATACTTCAAATCTGTCATTCCCTTTGCTTGATATTTAATAAAGTATATAAACGTTTCGTATTCATATTATTCGAGGACCTGCTTGTCATTCCAAATAGAGCAGACATATGATAACAAAAAGAACTACATGGTAAGTAGCTGCGGAACCGTAGCTCATTATGGTCATTTTGTTTGTTTGTTTGTTTGTTTTTATTTTGGCGGACCTATTGTTCCGCAGCTACATGATGTGCTGCAAGCAGAATATTATGGACTCGTACGCATATAGGATATGATCACCACTCCCCATGTCAACCACATACTTCAAAGAGTATAAACCACGACTAGTTGTATTCACTGTAGTAAATTAAAAGGCTTATTACTTGTAAAATGATATAGAATAGGTATGTCTCAAATAGGACGGTATTTTTTTCATATTACACAGCTTTCCATGATAAAAATATCATATTGCACATCTGCGATCTATTTTTATGAATATGTAAAATCCCATGTCATTTATGTTCCGTTCCGAATTTAATATATTAAAAATATTCTGAAATAGTTACTGGGAAATTATACAATGACATTTTATAACAAGAAGAGCTTGAAGATACCAAAGGTGTAATCAGAATTCGTTAATCGAAGAACAGACAACACTATGGCCAAGAAAAAACGGACAAACAACGATCTACAAAACATACTCATAAAACTAAAGATCGAGTAACACGAAGCCCACTAAAAACCGGGGATGAACTCAGATGCACCGGAAGGGTAAGCAGTTCCTGCTCAACTAGTGGCACCTATCGTGTTATTACAATATATCTTGCAAGGGTAATTGTGGTAGATATCAATGAGATCAGAACAGAGACTAAAATTTGTAAATGTGGTCAAATAATTACAGCGCTTCATCGCGTGCGAAATGATGTTTTATGGAACAGTTTAAAGCAATATTGACTTCTATCAGGAACATCCAATGATTATTTCTATATAGTAGGTGTTCAGTTAAAGTTATGTATTTGTTTTATCTTCCAATAGGGTCCTATATTAAAACTATGTTATACCACAGGTTTCCAAGTTCGCATTAGAATGTTTAACCCTTCAACTAGGAAAACCGTGGTATCAATGATTTGTGGCATGAAACTATGCAATATCACATCTAGGTCATTGATTATTGCACGGCTCTCGGAGAAGTAATAAATCTGCATGCCCAGATATAAAGTATGCAATGTCTCGTATCTGGATGTATTATTTCATAGGTCTAAGCTGTTACTTACATACTGGTAATACCGTATATAAACCATAAAAAAAGATGAAAGGAAAAGAATACATTCATGTTACAATATATGTTATGCTATATACAGTACAAGGATATCAATCCACCATTTCGTAATTCTCACTGTGTTTGTTTGTAATGTCGGCATCATCAATGACTTCTAAATATGTGTCCTCTATTTCATTGTATGCTCCATCTTCTTGGTATGGTACCCCATGAGTGGCATCATTAGGACGCGGTTCTAGTTCAGGCTGATTGATTCTCATATATCTGAAATTAATTATACTTTAACGCCTTAAAGATATATTCCGGGAACACCGTTAAACAATTGAATATATGGTGCTCAAAATGAGCAATACTTTCTTGCATTTATCAGTAAAGTGATTGAAGCTGTTTTAGCCTTGATTAGCAAAATATATTGGAAGAAACATAAAGCATTTAATAAAAATGATTGATATGAAAATGCCTTTTCAACCCATTGAAAAATGTAAAAAAGGTAAGAATGATTAATTGTTAATTCTGCTCAATTTGTGTTGTCAATGATGCTTATTTACTTGTTTGTCCGTTTTGTTTTGCTTTGCTTTGTTGTTTGTTTGTTGTTGTTTTTTTGTTTTTTGTTGTTGTTGTTTTTTTGTTGTTTTTGTTTTGTTTTTGTTTTGTTGGTTGTTTTTTTATATTTGTTTAATTCTAAGAATTGAATTAAAATTAATCTGTCAAGATTAATGTTTTTAGTGAATGTAAGAACGTGGTAACCCATTTCATCATGTATAAAATCAAGGTGAAAGTCGAGATCTAATAACGAAGAAAGGCATTATGATGTTCTTACAAACTTATAACATTGTAAAGTGATCCTTTAAAGCATAATAATGGTTCTAATTATTACTAGATTACATTAATCTATCAATAATTGTGAATAAAGTGATTCGGGTTTAGTAATGGAACCTATTGAAAGTAGGTTTTCACAGGGAACTGCGATTTCCTCCACCAATAAAATTGACCTCTACGATATAACTGAACTATTGTTGAAAGTGGCATAGAGCACAATATTGAAAGTATGTGAACATTTTGAATTCAACCATTTAAAGAATTTGATAAAAAAAAA
>MJUT01023175.1:74322-105056 GCA_002080005.1 Gigantidas platifrons
AGAGAGAGAGAGAGAGAGAGAGAGAGTTGGTACGATATTCCAGAGCTTGTGGTTTCCTATTAGAACCTATTTTATATCTAGGGTTGATGCAAACGAGGAACCTACTTGACAAATTGTACATAATGATTACGCTGAGGTAAAGATTTAGGTTTATTAAATAATGGCATGTGTGTGAGAAATTATTAGTGCGTGATGTTGGGATAAATAACACTGTAAATGAACGTTAGAGAATACCGAAGGAGCAATCAAACATGGACAATCCAGAGAGACATAGGGTACACAAGACGAAGAAAAAACAACCCAAAACACAACACAATATGTGTTGGATACCACTATACGCAAACAAAGCCAAATAACGTAAATAAGACATGAGCCCTCTTACAAACAACAGGAAGTAGAGACGAACCGAACATCGTCTTTATGCGGAAATCGTAACGGACATCGGCACTCAGAATGTAAATACATACAATAGACAACACAAAAAAAAGATAAGCAAAATGGCCCCCACCCACAAAAACCAGGGTGCTGGCGATTGGTGAAGGGTAATTGAGTCTTGTCGTGTCTTTTCATTTTTTTAAAAATATAAACCGCCTGATTCTACATTTAATACACAATACCGGAGTATATTCTTCCTGTAGAGAAATGTTTGAACAAGGGATGACTAATATCTGACAAATTACCCATCAATGGTCACGGAAAACCTAGGCTTAAGTCATCGCTTTTTATATCATATGATGGCGATTATGTCTTTGTTCTGTTGTTTTGTTTTTCCTTTATGCTTATTTGTACTGTTACGTTTTCTGTCATCACGTCAATTTACTCGAATTTCTCTTCGGAACTGCTTGGTACTCTTCGTTCTTATTTTGACTTTTCGGCGATTCACTCCGGAATCTCAGTCTGCTTCCATCAGTGTATTGCATAAGATATAGATGAAATATTTGTTACAAAAAGTAGCGAAAAGTATATAATCCTCCATAATAACTTGCTGTGTTGGGTTGTTTCATTCTGAGGGGTAATTATTACAATATAAGTCTTTGATATCACATACTATATCAGCCTATGTGAGGCCATCGTGGTCGTGATCGTATGGTAGTTGGATTTACTGCCTGTGCAATCAGTCTATATCACCACTAAAATTGTGAGTTCGAACCTAGTTCATGGCGAGGTATACTCCATACAACATTATGTCATAAAGTTTGTTAGTGACTTGCGACAGTTCGGTGGTTTTCTCCGGTTACTCCGGTTTCCTCCACCAATAAAACTGACCGCCACGATATAACTGACATATTGTTGAAAGTGGCGTTAAGTACCATAAACCAACTTAAGCCAACCTATATCAGCTTCTGTTCAATTATTATAATATAATCGAAAAATATTTCTTTGCACTACAATACTCGCATTTAATATATATTTCAGGTTTCACAGCAGATATCGTTATTTCAGCGCCACGTTACGTTCACGTAAATCAAAGTTTTGAACTAAAATGCTCATCGTTTCATGTACCACACATAACAAAAGCGGAATTCTTGATAGATGACACAACATTTACATATATAAGTGGCCACGGGAAATTATGTCATAATTCGCTTCGTGACAACATATTATGTAATAGTAATACATGCCACTGTTCGGAAGACGGAAGAACATATGTTGTGTATTACAAAGCGGACCAATTTATTGATAAGAAAAACATTACATGTAAAATGAAAGTGGCAGACGGTCAAATTTCTGTTTCAAATACAGTTACGATAGATGTGGTGGCGGGTAAGTAATTAATATTAACATATTTGTTGACCACTAATTGATCACGTGATACTGGTTAGCCTGTGATTGGGTAAGTAATTAATATTAACATATTTGTTGACCACTAATTGATCACGTGATACTGGTTAACCTGTGATTGGGTAAGTAATTAATATTAACATATTTGTTGACCACTAATTGATCACGTGATACTGGTTAGCCTGTGATTGGGTAAGTAATTAATATTAACATATTTGTTGACTACTAATTCACACAAATTCAATCAATTATACAATATAGGTATGATGTCTTTTTATATGAGATTTATTTGGATGAGGCTAAGAAACAGGGGTACTGCGAGGTTCTGCCGAGCAGTCTCCCTGTTTCGTACCGAATACAAATAAATCTTATATAGAAAGACACCATACTAATATTGTTTTTTTACTGCATTGCTATATTTTTTTCTCACTGTTTTCTATATAAAAAAATTATTAAAATTCGTATTCCCCGTCATGGGACCCATTTAAAAAATGCTTTATACAGGACATTGTCCAGTATAAAGCAAAAGTTCCAAAAAGGTGCGTGGCCTAAATGCTTTATACAGGACATTGTCCAGTATAAAGCAAAAGTTTATACGACCCCTTTTATCAATGCTGTAAAGTTACCAATTGCAGTATAAATAAAGATGTTTATAAGTTTTCGTTCTTCCTCAATACAATCAGTCTGGAACAGTTTACCCCAGTCAATAGCTCTTTCACCTAACCTAGAACCCTTCAAAAGTGGTATATCCACATTAACATTTGAAGGATTCCCAACCCACCTTAAATACTTTTAACAAGCCACTGTACATAAATATAATTAGTAATTTGTTTTTGGTTTATTTTTTGTTTGTTTATTATACATTTAAAACTAAATTGTATATGTATATTACGGATTTAGTTTGTTACACAAATTTGCATTGGTTCTTCAACCCTGAATGTCAGCATATATTCGGAAAACAGACGGGGTATATATTTCAGTCCCAAAAAATGATAACAACATGGACGACAAAACATTACGCTTCACTGAATCAATGTCATAATACAGAGTAATAGATGTATTTTTACGAAATTAAATGCTGTTTTAAACTCAAAACAGCTGTATGAACAAAAACATATTACAACGGTTAATTCCGTCACAAATACATGATCGATTCAGCAAACTCCTATGTTCCACGGCTGTACCATAACAAATAATCAAAACGTTGAACCTTGAAAACGTTCGACGTCATGGGGCCACACCAAGGTTTTAGTTACATGTTGTTAACATCTAAATTATTGAAACTGTTTCGCAAACCCGTTGTTTTTTATGTGATATATTAATGTTATATTTATAAAGTTCATAAAATTTACTACATATGAAATTGTATTGATTTAGAAATTTAGTACAGTATTTTCCTTCATGAGACACCCAATATATGAAATATGACGTGACACATATTTTGACGTCATTGAAGAATGACGTCAAATGTACGGACACGGACATCTAGAAGTACGAAAAATTAAAATAAAAGACTCAAATTTATTTAATAAAGTTGGATATTGTATTTGAAAAAACGATGGCTAAATACGTAATATATCTGTTATTCAGCTATCAGACAGGGTATATAATGTGACATTCCCGGCTAATGATATATATTCCCTTCGGCTGCGCCTCAGGGAATATAGATCATAAGCCGGGAATGTCACATTATATACCCTGTCTGATCTTAGCCGGGAATGTCACATTATATACCCTGTCTGATAGCTGAATAACATATAACATAGCGCACACAGTTCCGGGACATTACCCACTCTATCCTTAGAGTCTAGTCCTGTATTTGGAAGAAGAAAGAAGAATTGATCACGTGATACTGGTGCGCCTGTTGATTGTGTAGCAAATTCTTGATCACCCGTGGAGAGCGCATCATTCCACTAAGATGGGATGTTTGGGTCCATAAAACTAGTTTAACACCGCCACTTTCTATTAAGATGCCTGTCCGAAGCCAGGAATGTGACCGGTCATGTATTTCTGTGCTAGGGCTTTTGATTTGGCCTCTTTCTATAATTGTTCTATTGAATTTTTTAAATGTTCCGACAGTGTGGTTTTTTTTTGTTTCTTTTTGTCTTTCATATTTAAATACCCAAAAGATGGTTATCAAATATATTGATAATTTAGTAATTCTTTGTATTTCCGGTTTGTTCTTAGAAAACTGTTTTAATTAAAAACAATTAGATTTGCATGGTGTACCTTATGCATTTCGTTTTTACACTACATGTACGTAATTTTTTTTTAATATATAAACAAAGAAAAAGATATTAGCCATGTACCAATACAAAAGATACATCCCCTTCGCCAATGGTATATATTGTCGGACCAAATCACCAAAAGGCATATCAAATTTGTATTTTTCTAAATGATCATGTGTAAAAGTTACCTACAGAATATAAATCCGCGGTATAAAACAGGTACTTACGGAATATTCACCCGCGTTGTTAAAAAGTTCACTTCGTATAAACACATATGAGAATTAACATTACGAATAATCTTAGCAGTAGTGAGTGGTTGCATTTGATGCCAGGTTGTAGATTCATGTAACCTTCTCGATTTTCCATGCATTGCAAAGATATTTTGCTACCTACTGTCAAGACATTACACAACAGACAACATGACCTGTAGATATACCAATAAAACCAGAACAAATATCAGATTACTTTAAAGGAACAGACCCTATTAACCGAAAAAAAAAATAATATTACTTTGCCGATACCTCTGCTGGTGAACTATTAGTCCCCGGGGTATATATGTTATTTGTTGTTAGCATTGCATGACATGGACACTATTGTTAGGCTTAAAGGGAAGAAACTACTACAAAAACGTGGAAAAGGCGTATATTGTTAGGACCAAGTCGGAAACTGGCATTTGATCTATTAATCATATCATTGACTAATGTTCTTTGTCCGATTTTCTATAAGATGTGTCAATTTCAACTCATGATCACCATAAAACAGGGGCTGTCGTGGTCGTGACTTAGAATTACAACTACATCTGCAATCAGTGCTTATCACCACTAACGTTGTGAGTTCGAATCCCGTTAAGACAAGGTGTACTAAATACAACACTATGTGATAAAGTTTGTCAGTGACTTGCGACAGATCGGTGGTTTTCTCTGAGTACTCCGGTTACCTTCACCAATAAAACTGACCGTCACGATATTACTGAAATATTGTTGAAAGTGGCGTTAAAATCATACGCCAACAAACTAACCACTATAAAACAAAATACTAAAAGAATAAACATTAGACATTGGCTTTACATCGATGTTGATTTATTATTTTTTCGTTGTTCTATTGCCAGAATCTCCAAAGCTAATGCTAAATGACAGTTTTCACTGTAACCGTACATACAATGTGGCACTAGTGTGTCGAATGCATGGTGGTGCAAAGCATTTCGGCTTTAATCCATGGAAACATGTGTTTAATGATGTCGTTATCCGCTCGTTAGATGGTTTCGTTGACAATAGATTGGGATATCTTCAAATAAGCCATTGTGGATATCAAGATGCTGGAAAATATATATGCAGCATTTGGAACTCATTCTCAGGTGGAATTTACTTGACAAACATAACAGCAGAGTTGTTCGTAACAGGTAATTAAAACAATCTGGAGAAGCAAAATTCTAAAATTTGATTGCATTAAATATGTAATTTTAATCAAGCTACATTCTTACTTGTCCAGAAATAATGCAAAAATTAAGAATAATTAATTACTGTCTATTAATCTAACAAGTTAAGTCATTTCAAATTTAAACATTTGATTTTTGTGTACAAAACATGCTTTAGTGAATGCTGTCAACAATAACATACATGAGGTCGTCGTGGTCATATAGTATTTGGATTTATAACTACCTATGCAATCAGTACCTATCACCACTAACGTTGTGAGTTCGAATCCCGTTCAATCAAGGTGTACTAGATACAACACGATGTGATAAAGTTTGTCAGTCACTTCCGGCAGGCCGGTGGTTTTCTCCGGGTCTTCTGGTTTCCTCCACCAATAAAACTGACTGCCACGATATAACTGAAATATTGTTGAAAGTGGCGTTAAACACCATACCCTGAATCTAAACCTCAACAGTAAAATACCAACTATATGGACAAGTAGATACCGTATTCATTCTAATTGACGCCCCTGCCCTAATAAATGCCCCCCTTTTCCAACCGTAAAAAAACAGTAGATATCACATAATCTACTATTTTAATTAGCAATAAAGTACATTTGTATTTGTAACTGTTATCACAATGTTTGTCCCTATCTGAATAAAATGATTGTCATGCGCGTAAGAGTTGTCCTATAGAGATTTCCGCTGCAGTATGCGTTTTATCTACACAGACGATATGCAAACAAATCCTTGATATCTCACAATTTGACAGATATCACTAGTGGAACAGGAATTGCTAACCCTTCCGGAGCACCGACGTTCATCTCTGATGAGTAAGCGAGGTTCGTGTTGCTCACTCTGCAGTTTTATGTCTATTATATAGTGGACCATTGTATTGTATATACCTCTTCGATTTAAGGCTTGATATGTCTTCCCTGGTATTTAGCAATGGTCGTATTGCTCACTCTGCAGTTTTATGTCTATTTTGTAGTGGACCATTGTATTGTGTGTACTTCTTCGATTTATGGCTTGATATGTCTTCCCTGGTATTTATCAATGCTCGTGTTGCTCACTCTGCAGTTTTATGTCTATTTTGTAGTGGACCATTGTATTGTATATACCTCTCCGATTTATGGCTTGATATGTCTTCCCTGGTATTTAGCAATGCTCGTGTTGCTCACTCTGCAGTTTTATGTCTATTTTGTAGTGGACCATTGTATTGTATATACCTCTTCGATTTATGGCTTGATATGTCTTCCCTGGTATTTAGCAATGGTTGTATTGCTCACTCTGCAGTTTTATGTTTATTTTGTAGTGGACCATTGTATTGTATGTACTTCTTCGATTTATGGCTTCTGATTACCACTTTGTTCAAATATTAAAGACAGACATTTCCGATGTTGATTTGTAGAATCTTCTGGAAGATAATTCCTTCCGGAGCATCCGAGTTCACCCTGGTTTTAAGTGGGGTTCGTGTTACTCGATCGTTAGTTTTATATGTATGTTTAGTAGATCGTTCTTTGTCCTTTTGTACTTTTTCTTTAGGCCATTGTGTTGTCTATTCTTCTTCGATATACGGATTCTGATTACCCCTGTGGTATCTTCAAGCTCTTCTTGACACACTTGGTTGCCTGAGGAACAGTATTACAGCTATATTCATAACCAGACCGAATTTACATGCTATTAAAAAGTAGATATCGAATATAGTGCTCACAACGCGTTTCTGGAATAACCTTCAGCTGGTACGCTAAAAATCAAAAGACCGGAAAGACAAATAACTTGAAAAAGTTTCTGGGAGCATGCAAACCAAAGGGCATAAACAGGAATAAATAAACATAAATTAGCATACATTAGGCTATGGTCACCTATGCCTGGAGGAGGGGTAGCTTCGCTTTATTAATAATTACATTATTTAGGAACTGTACCAGGGTCAGGGTCATTGCGGTTTTCCCGGTTTTTCTGTTGTTGACTGACTTTGTCTGTTTATTGATATATGAGTTTTTACTTTCCCTTTAGAAGATTGTTCGGTGTTCGGTAATTTTTTTATTTCCCTTATTTTCAATTATAGATGTAACTAATAAGCAATGTCCGTATCAAAACACCGACTACTGGGTGAATGATACCCTCGGAAGACTAAGTAGTCCACCAGCAGAGGTGTCGACTTAGCGATAGTAATAAAAACGTAGATAATGAATTTAGTGCAATACCCCCGGTACTATGAAAAGAAAGTTCCAATTCCAACGATATTCAGGCTGAGGTGATCTTACCTGATTTTGACTATCCTCTTCATGTCCTTTTGTTTTCTTGCTTTCAAAGACTTTTAAATTATTTGGGTTTTGACCATCAGCGTACTTGATGAAGGTCATCACAGAAACAGGTCGTGCGCACTAAATTAGATATCTACGTTTTCATTACATGATGTTTTCTATGGGTTTCAGATCTACCAGTGATTTTAAATACAACGACACATCCAATGAAAACAGGCTTGATATTTGCCGTACATTTTTATTCTGCTTCGGGTGTATTGTCTGTTAAATGGTACAAAAGCTCTGAAGTTATTCACAATTCTACTAAATGGCGCCAAGACACACAGGAAGCAACTGTTAATATCAGCATTTATGGAAAATTGGTGGAGACCAAAGGTTTTGAAAGTTGGTTGATATTTAACAAGACTAGTCATTCACAAAGAGAATACAGGGTTTGTGTAGCCAACAACTACAGCAAAGTTTGTAAAGATATTAGACACGATGATGATGATGATGAAGGTATTCCTATTCAATATTTGTTTCAAGTTGCAATAGTTTTGCCATTAATCGCTAAATATAAGAAGCTAAATTGCTTTAGATTTTAACTAATACCATGAAACCTGTCTAAGCTGAACATCCTTTGAACCAGCTTCTGTGTTCGAAATAGACAGGTTTTCGGTTTATACATGTTTAATTCACAAAGATATCCTTTATTTGGACTTTATTTAAAGTTCAATATATGTATGTACAGGATTCCACTTTATTCAGGATTCAGTTTAGACAGGTTTCGTTGTATATATATTGATACATGTTTTTTAAATCTGTATTATTACTTACATAATAGGGGCCATCGTAGCCATGATCGTATGACAGTTTGGATTTACACCTACCTGTGGAATCAGTACCTATCACGTGTCTCCCAATGTGAGTTCGAATCTCGTGCATGGCGATGTGTACTCGGTACAACCTTATGTGATAACATTTATCAGTGACTACTGAAAGGTAGGTGATTTTCACTTTCCTCCCTCAATAAAACTGACCGCCACGATATAACTGAGTTATTGCTGAAAGTGGCGTTAAGCACCATAAACCAACCATAATCCATTCTTTACAGCTGATTTGATTATTTCAGACTAATACAGGTCATCCAAGTGGCAGGAACAAAGGGGCAATATTGATACAAACACAAAGACAATAAATAAGCAGACGACCAGAAAACACAAACATCAACAAAAAGCTGAAGACGGAATAACATTTAGTGAAGCAATTTTTCAGCTGCATCATGGCGTCAGGAAGTTAATTTTCAATGAGAGGATGATGAGGTCCGCTTTATACTAGACCAACACGCTTAGTTGGATGTTTATAGTGCTAGCTCACTGAAACAACAGTCTGCGGATAGACATGTCGCACCATTCGGACACATTATCCTGATTCTGAGTTGACCCGAGCACACGATCTACCACATTCGAGGCGAGCGCGTTAACCATTACACCACCGATGCGGTTGTGTAGAAACGAAACGTGTCTTTAATCAATAACGTGACAAAAAATAAATACAAAGACCAAAAGAAAGGGGAACGAAAAGACAATAGTCGATTTTTTACTTCACAAAACACTAAAGATGCAGCAAAACGAACCAACTATAATCTGGGATTAACTCAGGTGCTTCCGAAGTGTAGGCTATTCCTGCTTCTGTAGAGGCACCCGTTGAGTTACTCACATGTGAAAAGTCCGGTGATAAGTCATATTCAGCGGGAGTGAGCGAGTCATGAGAGAGGCAAGAATTACGGGATTGTAACTACAACAAGCGGACATTCTTTTTAGTTTAAAAGTCCTTAAGGATTGTAAAGCTGTATTATATATAGACATATACTAGTAAACACGTTGCAAAACGAAAATCACATCGCATGAAGCATGTACTAATACAACAGTCATCTTCTTTGTTTCAGAAATCGTAGAAGGTGTTAACATGTTTTGGGTCATGATGGGGGTAATAGTGATGATATTATTTACCTGGCTAATAACACTAAGGGCGGCTATCAGATCGAACAGTGTAAAGTATGGTAAGACATATATAAAACATTCGAATATTGAACAAATATATGGAATCTGTGTTTATCATCTGCAAGCTATGTGTATTCGATTCCCTCTTGTGGCGAGATGTACTCGATTAAAACTTTTTTTGATAAAAGTTTAAGTTTCAAACACATATAATCTCGATCATTATCAGAATTTAGAATTCAAATATCACGTGATTCTTTCGCTTTGTAAAATAAATCAGCGATATATTGCCCCGTAAATTCTCATTGGCACGTCATGTGGGGTCCACACATTTTTAAGCTAGGTGATAAAATCACAAAATAAAATAATTTACACTGTTGTTAAGTTTTTAAAATTATCGATATTCTCTGAAAATAATCCACATATCTAAAAATTAATTATTATGCGATGTGTAATTAAAACGTGCATACAAAATATTACAACGATCTACAATACTTTACACATAAAACAAAAGATTGAGTAACACGAACCCCACTAAAAACCAGGGATGACCTCGGGTGCTCCGGAAGGGTAAACACCCATGTTAAAACTCACAACACAGAATGGCTTCCATGAAATATTTCTTAAATAAACGTTAGAGAATACCGAAGGGGCAATCAGAATTGTACAATCCAGAGAAACTGGCAGCATAGGGTACACAAGACGAAGAAAAACAAACCAAAAACACAACACAATATGTGTTGGACACCACTATACACAAGCAAACACAAGTAACGTAAACAAGACACGAGCCCTGCTACAAACAACTAAGGAATGAGACAAGCAAGAGGAAAAAGTTTTCTGTGTATATTATACGGCTATATAAAGCATGCCAAATGAATATAGACGACATTTGTTTATGTCAGTAAGGTCTCGTTTTGACAAGCAGAGACCTTAATCACCTGTATTCCTCTTCTCACACTCGCATTATATATATATATATATTTGTGTACCTTATAAATCTAAATGAATGTGCGAGATATAATTGTCTAAAGATTTCCTATAATGAAAAGAAAGTTTTAAACAGTTTTAGGAAAAACTACCTCTCACCTCAAATCACTGAACACAAAAAGAATCACGATATATGGCGTTGGTGTTCCAGGTCCTGACTTAGGACAGGAACTAAAGGGGTGGCGGCGTCAATAAAATGCTACTTTACTATTCTAAGGATGATAGTATTTGTTGAAAAATAATTAATAAAATGTCATTAATTGTCCAAATGACTTAAAGTTAGCAAAGTGAACAAGAGCAGTTTTATTTTGACAAATTTACGTATGGAAGTTCCATTGTATCAATTCAAATATAGATTTTTATTTTCAGAAGTCCCGTTGCCACGTGCAAATACTGGTCCTTTGGNTATATATGATAGACTCAGATCGACGTCCGGACTCAAATCGACGTCCACTCCTCAAATCGGCGTCCACTGACGTCATTATCTCAAATCACGGTCCAATATTAGAATATTCTCAAATCGGCGTCCTTTCCAAACTCGCATATCTACAATAGGTCTGTTTGTGCGATCAAGTTTGCCGTCAAAAAACATTGTAATGACAGTTTTGTTTTGCGTGTTTTTTTTTTTTATTTGTTTCTTAAAGTTGTTTTGTTTTGTGTTTTTAAAGCATTTTCCCTTTCATTAATACTATTTAGGGTTAAGGTTAGATTTAGGGTGAGGGTAGGGTTAGGATTAGGGCTAGAGTTAGGGTTAGGGTTAAGGTTAGGTTTAGGGTTAGGCTTAGGGTTAGGGTTGGGGTTAAGGTTCGGTTTAGGGTTAGGGTTAGGTTTAGGGTTAGGGTTAAGGTTAGGGTTTGGGTTAGGTTTAGGCTTAGGGTTAAGGTTAAGTTAGGATTAGGGTTAGGGACCGCTAAAGTAGAATGTACAATGTACTCTGAATCTGGTCTTGTCCCTTCCCCATTATTGTTTCAAAACCATGTCCTAACGTGTGTGACGTATTTTGGAGTATACATTCGTGGCGTCATATTGAACGTCGATTTGAGAATTGGACGTCGATTTGAGGATTGGACGTCGATTTATGTCCGGACGTCGGTCTGAGTCTTACATATATATATATATATATATATGTTCCAGACCATACGAGTATTTGGACCGTACGCGTATGGTCCGGACCGTATGAGTATACTCGTACGGTCCGACCATACGCGTATGGTCCGACTGTACGCGTACGGTCCGACCGTATGAGTATACTCATACGGTCTAGTACGAGCTGGACCATACGGGTATTTAGACCATATGGTTTTTTTTCAATACTAACATTATATCATAAACTTTTATTGAGTTTTACAAATTACATTTATCATAATTATTATTACTTTAAACAAAACACCATCACCTCATGAAAATTAAACAGTTTTGAACTATAATGCAATTTTAATTGTCTACCTGAATCACATTTTCGCATACACACCCAGGGTGATACTTGCTGCTACCGGTACAATGAACGCCGGACTTCCTTTGTTCATTAATGTTCACTTGCATTTACATCTTTTTCTTGCAAGAGAAAAACTTGCTTGTTTTGCAGCAGTATGCAGAGAAATTTCTTCTTTTTTCCAATGCGAAGTTTCAACCTTACGTGTCAAAAGTTCTATATCACCCATATCATAACATGAATTTAACACATCAAATTCACATGATAATTTGTACAAACTTGCAGCTTTACCAATAATATTATCAACCCTTCACAATAATCGTGGTAGATCACCAGATGCCCTATCAACAATAGGTAATCTTACGGTTACAAAAATACCTTTTTCAATTTTTGCATTAGACTTTGACACTTTCTTATATTTTCTCATCGTATTTTCAACAGATTTTTTGTTTTATAATTTCTGTCCAACATCTGTCTTATCCTGTCGTGAGTTCTAAGTTGTCCGTCGTTTGTTTTCGCGGTACAGTTTCTGTCGTCAGTAGGATCAACTATAATGTCGTTCAGTACCATAAAGTCATCAACTGCCATGAGTTTATCCTGTGTAGGTCTGTAATCTGTAACATCGTAAGTCTCAGTAGATATTTCCGACGTTTCAGTTCGTCTTCGTTTTCAGGTCGGTTGTACATGTACGTCAGCCATGGCGGAAAACTCGGTAGTCTGAGCAGCTTAAGTCGACCATCGAATCCCCGCGGGCACTGCTAGTCTCAATTTGTGCGTCAGTCACAGTTCGTGTCTGTGAACATGTCTGTTCATCGGTATATGCATCCGTCTCGATTTCTGTCTGCGAGTTAGTCTCGGTTTCTGTCTGTGAGTCGGTGTCAATTTCTATCTGTGAGTCGGTCTCAGTTCCAGTCTGTAAGTCTCCGTCTGTGTCAAACATGTATTCGACCTAAATATGCTTCAAATGTTTCTTCCCACATTCTGTTTACTGGCGATTACTTTAAAAACTTTATTCAATTTCAAACTATTTTGTTAACTGCGAATGAGGAGAATTCACTTATTACGGATATGCTAAATTCAAGACATGTAAGTTTGTAATAGATTAAATTATACTTATTTATAAATTGTACAACTGCGATAATTAACTTTTTTTAAATATATTTTAGATTCGAATAACGTTGATCTGTAAAATATTTTTGAAGCCTCGATAATCTCTTAAAACTAGACAAACCGTACGCGTATGGTCCGACCGTACGCGTACGGTCCAAATACGCGTATGGTCTGGAACATATATATACATATAATACACAATTGATATAGCGCTATATATAATAGATAAAAAATTACTCTAAGCGCTTAACATCGATTAGAAAAAAAAGAACAAAGACTAAAAATGTACATACAAAATGAAAATTGCATAAACCTATAAAACTTACAAGAAACGAAACATGAAGCAATAAAACTAAACTTATTAAAGAGGAAGAAAGTGATATCGAAGCTCTTAACTGCAAGTAGAATGTGCAGTCCTGGATAATGTGAGTGCTTACCCGAAATAATACTAAATGTCATCAAGATGTTATTTTGATTAGCAAATATTATAACATTTCTATTGCTGATTTTTTACCAAATATGTTATGGAGTATCTGTGTCACAAATGAAAACGGTTATGTTCCACTTGTCATAAGCACTTCCCGGACCTTTCCTCATTCATGACTTATCATCGTTTTTTTTTACTATATTAACACGATTGGTGCCACTAGTAGAGCAGGAACTTCTTACCCTTCCGGAGCACCCGAGTTCACCCCCATGTGTATGTTTTGTAGATCATTGTTTGTCCTTCTTTCCTTTTTCTTTTGGCAATTGTGTTGTCTGGCCTTCGATTTGCGGATTATGATTACCCCTTTGGTGTCTTCAAACTCTTCTTATGTCAAGTATATTTGTCTAAATTTGGTAAAAGACTTCCTACTGAACTCCTTAAGGTTCATCAGAACCAATTACCTAATATAAACAGGTAAAAATAACATTGTATTTACACTGAGTAGAGTAAAGACTATACAAAGTTCGTGATTTTAAGGGGTAGCAGCACATAGATATTGCATTAGTGGTTAGTGGCGATGAACTTATTTTCGATGATCTTATTTTCGCTATCTTCGCGAGTACAGCAATTTCCTGAAAATAAAAAATCTGTGGAAATGCGCTCATTTAAAATGTTGATTTTTAAACGTTAATACAGTAACGAATACCTTTGACCCCCTTCGTTCTCATCCGCCCAGTAGCAATTAAATCCATGAATTTACGATTATCAGCTAGGATACTGACTCGGACGTCGCCCAGTATAAAAAGATCCGAACAAGACGGCACCATGGACACGGTGTCGTCGGGAACGGCAGGTGTCCCTTTTCCCAAAACACGATAAACAACCCGGTTATTCGAAATTCGGATCATCAAACTAATGACAAAATTTCAAATTTACATAAATGCGTCTTTGTTCTGTTCAGTCACATGATATTTTGGATTTTAATGACACTGAACAACATTGTCTCATTTCTAAATGTAGGACCAAAAACTGCAAGACCTGCAATATTTTAATTACAGATATTAATTGCACCAGCAACTTAACTAATAAAAATTACCTTACAAGAAGTTAAGATGATCTCAATTGTAAATCAGCTAATGTGGTCTACGGATTAGAGTGAACTTTTGCGGATTTGTATATGTTGGTGAAACTAAAGGTAAACTACACAAACGGATATGCTGTCATCGATTCGGTATCATTTACAATATTAATGATATTGTTAACCAACATTTTAATCAACCTGATCATTCAATCCTTTCAATGCGAGTTCGTATCGTTGAAAAAATAGGCAATAGGACTAACAATCCAAACCTAGCAACACCTCTCCGTAGACAAAAGGAAGACTACTGGATATGAGAATTAGGGACTGCAACACCCTATGGTTGTAATGACAAAATTGATGGTATAGGCATCCTATCTAGCCCTACTTGTAGATCGGTGAATGTAATGGATATTTTCAACTCCGCGCTCGACGTAAACGAAGCCATGGTCATCATTATTATACTTCCCCTATATTTCATGATGTTTCACTAAGTGACCTTCTACCATTTGTGTAGAAACCGTTGGGTATACATCACATTCCCCCGAAACTATTTTGATTACCACTTTCAAAACTACATGCCTTGTACAACTCATGCTTGGTAAACAATGTTACAAATCCGAATTCAAATGAATACAAACTTGCAGCAATCGTCTTGGATATTGCCAGTCACAGACTTTTCAAACTTGTTAGTATTAAGAAAAATGAAATAGACAAAAACGTTCCTTTCTGAGACAGTCGTTTGCCAACAAAGGTATTGATGGCATTAACTTAGGCAATATCCTTCATCACAAGTCCGTCAAATCTAAAATTCCACCATATTTTAAGGATCAGTCTGTGCCTATAATTTCGTACGTTTATACCAGACTAATAGCGTCAACAAAATTTAATTGCAAACATGTGTTGCGTGATCTCAATATTGTCGATTTCAAATCTAAGCCTCTTCATTGCACCTGTGCAAGTTCCCCATTCATATATAATCCGACTGGCCACGTAATAACTGGTGACCTTAAAATTATTCAACAACATCTCTCTACGAGAGGTGTTCGCCAAAGGGGCTAAATATCGTGAGTTTAAATCCATAAACTGGAACACACAACTATAAAATACTTATGGATTCCGTCGAGGATTATGCCAGACAATGGGCAAAGCGTGAAAAGGAGGACTTAAATACTCTTTCCGAATGGGTGAAGAGTGTGAGGTCGCTAATACAGATTAGAATTAAAAACAACTGAGTGGGTCTCTGAGCACTCGCTCTACATCAATCTTTAAAGACCCAAATGTTGCTAAACACCTGTCTCTCCTTCATGACAAATATTTTATTGCCTCCGCCGACAAGGCCCCTAACAATATTGTTGTTGTGTGCAAATCACATTACATAGACTGCTTGATAAAGGAATAAGGTATTGACAATTCACCTGGCAACCCTACATATAGCCCGACGACACTTACGAAAGAGGAAATCCTGGACAATCATAGGTCTGTTTTATGTTCCTTTGAAATTTCAACCAAAGATGAAGAACTGGATCTACCATCACTCTACTGGATTCCTAAATTACACAAGTGTCCTTTCAAGTAGCGTTATATTGCTGGGTCTGTCAAATACTCCACGAAACCTCTTTCCAAATTATTAACATGTATTATATCGGCAGTCAAAACCGAGCTTCAGACTACTGTGATACTAGCTACTCGAGAGGTGGTGTGAATCAGATGTGGATTCTGAAGAACTTGAAAGATATTTTAGAGTACATACAATATATGTCCCTCTCCTCCTGCAATAGCATTCAAACATTTTACTTCTCTACCCTTAACACTACTATTCGTCACTCTAAGCTGAAGGACAAATTAAGGGAGTTGGTTTGACTGATTCATAAAAAAAGAATGACCTACGTATATACAAATACCTTGTGCTAGTAAGAGACAGATCTTATTTTGTAAAACACCACTCTGATTCTACCAAAAAGTTCTCTGAAACTGATATCTTCAACATGCTCGAGTTTTTGATTGACAACATATTTGTTATGTTTGGTGGATGTGTTTTTCAACAGACAGTCGGCATACCTTTGGGTACAAACTGTGCTTCTCTTCTCGCCGACTTGTTCCTTTATTCGTATAAGGCAGACTTCATGCAGGGGCTTCTCAAGAAAAACGAAAAGAAGCTAGCCCGATCCTTTAATTTCACGTTCCGCTATATAGATGATGTCCTTTCACTAAATAATTCTAGGTTTGGTGATTTTGTTGATCGCATCTATTCCACTGAGCTTGAAATAAAGGATACCACATACCTTGACATACACATCGAAATCGACAGTGAGGTTCGGTTAAGAACGAAACTTAAGACAAAAGAGATGATTTCAATTTTCCCATTGTGAACTTTCCATTTATATGTAGCAACTTTCAAGCAGCACCTGCATATGGAGTATATATCTCTAAGATGATACGATATTCCAGGGCTTGTGGTTCCTATCAGGATTTCCTTGATAGAGGGTTGCTGCTAACAAGGAAGCTACTGAACCAAGGGTTCCTTTTGGTAAAGTTGAAGTCATCACTTCGAAAATTTTAAGCTCGCCACCATGACTTGGTTGACCGTTATGGAATAACTGTGTCCAAATGACCACGGATATGTTCCACTTGTCGTAAACACTTCTCGGTCATTTCTTCATTCACGACTTATTACCGGGTTTGTAACTAGATTAACACGACGGGTGCCACTAGTGGAGCAGGAATTGCTTACCCTTCAGGAGCACCTGAGTTCCTCCCCGGTTTTAGTGCGGCTCGTGTCACTCGATCTTTATTTTTATATGTATGTTTTGTTGATCGATGTTTGTCCTTTTGTCCTCTTTCTTTTTGGCCACTGTGTTGTCTGTTCTTCTTCGATATACGGATTCTGATTGCACCTTTGGTATCTTCAAGCTCTTCTCTTTTTGGAATTTCTATGGTATTTTTTAACTATTTGAAAGATATGAAAAACAAAGATACTTTTATATTGGGGTGTTCCGTGAAAATAGTTCTAAACATATTTTCTGCCGTTTCCATTTGATGACATGGGGTCAGATATTTGCAACCCAAACAGTCTGTTGTCAAATCCGCTTAGTCAGGAAACGCTGGAAAAAAACAACCAAACATATCCTGTGTAGGCGCCGTGTGAATACCATTAAACAATTGCTATTGGATGTATGATTATAGCATTACCAGGAAAAGGCACTTGACACTAATTAACAATAATGATCAATCTACTAATATATATTTTATTCCTAGCTTGCAGTGGGAAGTAATTCCTCTACATTATCAATATACTGTATAGCCCGTAATTTCTGCTGTATGAAATTTCTGCGGTTTGGGACTAAAGAGAAGGCATATATATTTTGCGGATGTTTTGTTTCTGCTGTTTGAAGATCTCGCCGCCAATTTATTTTTTGTTTTGAAAACATTATGAATACCTTTAAAATGTCGATTGTATGTGGGTGTCTTCAAATGGGTAAGTGTACAAAAAATATTATAATTAGTGCAAAACTCAATCTATTAAATTAAGCTTAAATGTTAATTGTATTATTTGTTGGCGATACACTAACGTTTGTTTTCTTTTGACCATTGTGTTGTATCTTCTTCGATATACGGAGTCTGATTACCCCTTTGGTATAGTCAAACTCTTCTTAGTGTATCGCTCTGATAAAGACGGAGTCCGTCGTGGACGTGATCGTATGGTAGTTGGATTTACAACTACCTATATATTTAGTACATATCACCACTAACTTTGTGAGTTCGAATTCCGTTCAGTCGAGATGTACTCGATGCAACATATTTGACAAATTTGTCAGTAACTTGCGGAAGGTAGGTGGTTTTCTCCGGGTACTCCTGTTTCCTCCACCAATAAAGCTGACCGCTACGATGTAATTGAAAGATTGTTGAAAATGTTCCTCTTCTCAATAACTCATTCTTTTATTGCTGTGATGCAGATGTCACGCATGATCTTCTGAAGAGGAATGAACGCAGACTAGCCCGATCCATTACTTTCACGTTATTTCACTTCTTTGTCTGTATACAAATTTACAGTGAGGGCTGATTAAGAACAAAAGTTTACAAAAGAGATGTTTTCAATTTTCCCATTTAGAACTTTCCATTTATATGTAGCAACATTTCGATGGAACCTGCATATGGAGTATATATATCTCAGTTGGTACGGTATTCCAGAGCTTGTGGTTTCTATTAAAACGTCTTTTATAGAGGGTTGATGCTAGCGAGGAAGATACTTAACAAATGGTTCCTAGTGGTTACGTTGAAATCAAGATTTAGGGTGATTAGTTCCAGGACAATTTACCCACAATATAAGTATTTATATTAATACACTTTGTAATCAATTCGCATCTGTCGTCATTATATACATAGACGTTTCATATTCCATTCGTAAATATACATTAGAGAATAACGAAGGAGCAATCAAAATAGACAATACAGAGAAACTGGCAACGTAGGGTCACTTTTGTGCATAGGGCACACAATATACAAATAATGATAATTGTTTGAGACATTATTAGTGCTAGTATATGGATAAAAAACACCGTCATTGCGTCTTGTTATGTCTTTTTATTTTTAAAATAATGTTAACCCTTACGTAGTGTCTGTATCTACATTTAATATGCAGTACCGGAGTATATTCTATATTCTTCCTGCAGGGAAATGATTGAACAACGAATGACTAATATCTGACAACATTTCCCATAAATGGATACGAGAAACTTAAGCTTAATCATCGCTTTTTATATCATATGATGGCGTCTGATGTTTTTGTTCTGTTGTTTTGTTTTACCTTTATATTTATTTGTACTGTTACGTTTTCTGTCATCATTTTCGTCAATTTACTCGAATTTCTATTCGGAACTCCTTGGTACTCTTCGTTCGCCTTTTGACTTTTCGGGGATTCACTCTGGGAACTCAGTCTGCTTCCATCAGTGTAGTTCATAAGATAGATGGAATATTTGCTACAAAATGTAACGAAAGGCAAATATTTCTCCATAATACTAGTAGCTTGCTGTGTTGAGTTGTTTCATTTTGAGGTATAATTAGTATATTTTATCTGAATGTGAAATGATTGATACCAAAAATATCAGCCTGCTGAGCCAGAATATGAAGTTTGTTGGCGAATGAGCTAAGCGAACGAGTCATACGCATCATATTCTGGAGGGGCTCGGGTGGCCCAATGAGTTAGGTCGTTGGCTCTAACAACTCATACAAGCCTATCACCAATACGGCGTGGGTTCGCGCCCGGCTTTGTAAATTACAAAAAAGGTGCACTCGACTCACAGCTCCAAGTGATAAAGTTTACAAGTTGCTTGCCCATGGTCGGTGGTTTTCTCCGGGTACTCCGGCTTCCTCCACTACTAAAACTGGTCGCCATGATATAGCTGAAATATTGTTGAAAGTGGCGTTAAAACACTAAAATTCAAATCTTGTACCTTAGCGGAAAGTTATTTGCAGTATTTCCATCAAATCCATTGGAAGGTCTACAATTATCAGTGGAAAACAATATGATAAGAGTTATCATACAATCCTTTCTGCTTCAGTGTATCAACTACGGTACCTACAGCATTATCAAAAGTTGAAACCATTCCTAAGATAGATTGTATCAAAAGTTGAAACCATTCCTAAAATAGATTGTATCAAAAGTTGAAGCCATTCCTAAAATATATTATATCAAAAGTTGAAACCGTTCCTAAAGTATATTGTATCGAAAGATGAAACCATTCCTCAAACATATTGTACTTACAGGTTATATAGACAATATATGTACATTGTCGGCAAATACAAATATTTCTGGGTAAGTTTCAGAAACAGAAAGAAAAATGAGTGTCTGGCAAGCTTTTATTTACTGTTTCAAGGTGAGTACAAATAAATCATAAATTTTCCTACACATTGATACTTTAAACAATTTACAGTCTTGTAGTGTCATATATGGAAGAGGAAATCCTGCAATAATGAGGCATATTGTCTGTAGGCAGTATTTGTTTATTGTGAGAATATGGTTTGTGGTTTATGGTGCTTAATGTCATTTTCAACAATATTTCAGTTATATAATGGCCGTCAGTTTTATAGGTGCAGGAAACTGGAGTACCCTGAGAAAACCTGTCACAAGTCACTGAAAAACTTTATCACATAATGTTGTATTGAGTAGATCTCGCTTGAGCAGAACAGAAGTACATAGTTCACATAGTTACAAAAAAGAGTGAACTCGACTCACAGCCGCGAGTGATAAAGCTTACCAGTTGCTTGCCCATGGTCGGTGGTTCTCTCTGGGTACTCCGGCTTCCTCCACCACTAAAACTGGTCGCCATGATATAGCTGAAATATTATTGAAAGTGGCGTTAAAACACAAATCAATCAATCAAATCATATTCTGTAGAAAAGGCTGATATTTTTAAGTATCAATCATACTTACATTCAGATGACATGTTCATCATTATTAAATCAAAGATAAACACGGATTTATTGTACATCTATAGGTTTCGATATTTGTATTAATTCGGGTGCGGGAAAAATCACATGATGCAGGATATTCATCCGCACTGACTTCCTTTAGGCACAATACGCTTCAAGACATAGTTCGTAAGAAGTTTGCAAATATAGCATTCATTATTACAGTGAATGGTGAATTTTATTACATAACTTGATGAACATTAAGCAAAAAAGCATTGTTCAAAGACAATGATTTAAAATAATGAACATTTAAATGAAATCATATTATAGCGCCGCAATGATCAATTCATGTACTGTTTAAGTTAAATCAGCTTAGACCACCCACTGATCAA
Source organism: Gigantidas platifrons (assembly GCA_002080005.1). NCBI lineage: Eukaryota > Metazoa > Mollusca > Bivalvia > Mytilida > Modiolidae > Gigantidas > Gigantidas platifrons. The sequence continues at coordinate 95,830 of MJUT01023175.1, forward strand.
TTCATTTACTGTTTAAGTTCAATCAGCTTAGACCACCCAACGCTCAATTCATGTACTGTTTAAGTTCAATCAGCTTAGACCACCCAATGATCAATTCATTTACTGTTTAAGTTCAATCAGCTTAGACCACCCAATGCTCAATGCATGTACTGTTTAAGTTCAATCAGCTTAGACCTCCCAATGATCAATTCATTTACTGTTTAAGTTCAATCAGCTTAGACCACCCAATGCTCAATTCATGTACTGTTTAAGTTCAATCAGCTTAGACCACCCAATGATCAATTCATGTACTGTTTAAGTTCAATGAGCTTAGACCACCCAATGCTCAATTCATGTACTGTTTAAGTTCAATGAGCTTAGACCACCCAATGATCAATTCATGTACTGTTTAAGTTCAATGAGCTTGGACCACCCAATGCTCAATTCATGTACTGTTTAAGTTCAATGAGCTTAGACCACCCAATGATCAATTCATTTACTGTTTAAGTTCAATCAGCTTAGACCATCCAATGATCAATTCATTTACTGTTTAAGTTCAATCAGCTTAGACCACCCACTGATCAATTCATGTACTGTTTAAGTTCAATCAGCTTAGACCACCCAATGGTCAATTCATGTACTGTTTAAGTTCAATCAGCTTAGACCACCCAATGATCAATTCATGTACTGTTTAAGTTCAATGAGCTTAAACCACCCAATGATCATTTCATGTACTGTTTAAGTTCAATCAGCTTAGACCACCCAATGATCAATTCATGTACTGTTTAAGCTTAATTCTAACATGACGTCTTTCTTTCACTTGGTAGACAAACGAACGATTTATTAATGGTATAATCGCATTCGCACATGCGCCGGTGAATGTGACTTACTTTTCCGTCGTAACTGTACATGTTGATGAATTATCGTCTGCTCAAATTTGGCAGCATAAATTGTGTCCGACATTTTCCGCAAACGTAAATATAAATTACCGTCTTCTAATCAAAGTATACTACCATATTTGTACCCTTAGACATACCGGTATCATAATCGAAATAAATCATGGAAGCCAGAATGTGTTTTGAGTTTTAACATGGGTTGGCGGATATTAGTATTTTATCATAGTTAAAGACCACCCAATGATCAAATCATGAACTGTTTAGATTCTAATAGATAATATAATAAACATCATTAGTCCGTTCCCAAATGAACCCCGGTGCCAACAAGTCAAGACAAGCGCAGTGAACCCAGAAAGTCTGGTGCCAATCGCTGATGATATAACCACAATTTTTAGGAAATCACCACATATATTGATCTTTATGTTGTATTTTATATCAGTTCTGAGTTACAATTTGTGCCAAAGAAAAACAAATCAAAAGATCAAAACAATCAATATATTTCGAGAAAAACATGACGATCTTTGACTTGTTCGGTCTTCTTTCGAATTTGCGTGGGCATCTGTGAACTATTTAGAAAATATGAAAAACAGAGATACTATTTATTGGGGTATTCCGTGAAGAGTTTGAAGATACCAAAGAGGTAATCAAAATCCGTAAATCGAAGGACAGACAACACAATGGCCAAAAGAAAAAGTACAAAAGGACAAACAACGATCTTAAAAACATACATATAATACTAAAGATCGAGTAACACGAACACCACTAAAAAGCGGTGAAAATAATTCTGAGCACAATTTCTCCCATGTTCATTTTATGACAAGGGTCATATATTTGCAACCCGCACAGTCCGTTGCAAACCCAGCTTAGTCAGGAAACGCTGGACATAAGGCTAAAAATCCGGTGCCATTACGCACCAAGTTAATTCCATTAAACAATAGCTATTGAATATATAATTATAAAATTACCAGGAAAAACTACTTGACACCAGATAACAACATGATACATGTACTAATTATAATATATATTAGTTTTCAGTGAGAATTAATTCCTCAACATGATCATTATATGTTTTGAAAACATTATGAATAACTTTAAAATGACGATGCTGTGTGTGTGCTTTCAAATGGGTAAGTTTATGAAAAAAATATTTTATAATTAATACACCAGAACCCAATCTAATCAAAATTATATGTTTGTTGTATTTTGTGGCGATACACTAACGTAAGTGTATCGTCCAATAACATATAATTTTAACTAGATTATGCACAACCATTTGATTTAGTAAATGTATAGTATGCCGATTTTCCAATTGGTATAACATGTGCTCCTCTTTTCGCCGACTTGTTCCTTTATTTCTGTGAAGCAGGATCTTATCACGAAGAACAAAAATACGCGAGCTCGATACATTAATTTCACGATATGTCACTTCTTGGCCTACACATTAAAATTGACAGTGAGAGCTGGTTAAAAACAAAAGTTTTCAAAAGAGATGTTTTCAAATTGCCCATTCAGAACTTTCCATTTATATGTAGCAACATTTCGATGGCACCTGCATATGGAGTAATATATTTCTCAGTTGGAAAGATATCACAGAGCTTGTGATTCCTATTATAACTTCGGTTATAGAGGGTTAATGCTATCAAGGAAGCTACTTAAATGGGAATTTGCTGTAGTGCCTACCGGCAACATTGAGGGCAGAGCTTATCATAAAAAATTCCCGTCGATATGAACAGCATATTTATCAAACTGTATGTCACATGATCAACGTGACCTAAAGGTCACATACCTCAGAAAATTGAATTTCGAAGTGATTTTTGTAGTTTTTAGACTGATGAAGAATATTAATTTTTAATACGACTGAAAGTTTGGGAGGGAGGAACACTAATAACCATGCCTGTCAAATGTTTTGCTCCAAAAGTAACTATGAAGCTGTGTATCATTGATATTTCCTCCTCGAGATAACCGTGGCCAAAATAATGAAGAATCTGAAGGTGTGCTCCGCCCAAAGCTATTTATACCCACGCTACCGGTTTAACCAATGGTTCCCAGTGGTTACGATGGAGTCAAGATTATTATTAGTTCTAGGAATATTGATTTACAATATATGTATCCATATTTTGTAATCACTAATCAATTCACATCTGTCGTCATTCATAAACGTGTCAAGATCCATTCGAAAAATATGCAAATAAATACAACTATGTGAAACATTATGTGCACGAGGTAATTGAGCCTCGATATATCTTTTTATTTTTAAAATAATGTCAACCCTTACATGTTGTCTGTATTTACATAGAATTACATAACTTCCGTTTTTCATTGAAATATTACAATATGATTGGTTATGAAGTGGTCACATGATTATAAAAGAGATATTTCACATCCGAATGAAACTCAAACCCGAACTTGCACGTGCCTCCATGACGACGCCAGATGTAAACGATCAATGGCGTAGTAATTTCCAACAGCAAATAATCTAACACAAATAAAATTCACAACGAACAATTCAACTATATTAAATTTTGGTGTGATTTAAATATAATTATAAGTATTGAATGCATTCTTTTGTAGTTTCATTGGGGCATGAAAGCGTTGATCGAACTACATTTTCAACATGAAGCGCTGCCGCGCTTCATTGAAAATGTACTTCGGTCAACGCTTTCATACCCCATTGAAACTTCAAAAGAATGCATTCAATTCTTAATCAATACACAATACCGTGGTATATATTCTTCCTACAAGGAAATGTTTGAACAAGGAAGGCTAATATCTGATATATTACTCATAAAAGATCTCGAGAAAAATTAGCTGAAAGTCATCGCTTTTTATATCATATGATGACGTCTGGTGTTTTGCTTTGTTTTACCAAATGGTCACGAGAAACCTAAGTTTAAGGCATTGCTTTTTATATCATATGATGGCGTCTGATGTTTTTGTTCTGTTGTTTTGTTTTACCATTATACTTATTTCTACTGTAGTGTTTTCTTTCATCCTGATCGTCAGTATACTCGAATTTCTCTAAGGAACTCCTTGGTGCTCTGCGTTCGTCTTCTGACGTTTCGGCGGTTTACTCCGAGAACTCAGTCTGCTACTTCTACCTCAACTTCAAGCAATTATTCACCTACTTCAACAGTTTGAAGTTTATGGCAAGGGTATTGCATTGCGGAAAAGAAAACAAAATGTGTATTAGAAAATAATCTTAAAAATATGCACAACATGGGAGTGAATTTAAAGATTAGATGAGGTAATAGCACCCCTGAAGGACTCGACTGACTCACACAACACTGCAATATGGGGAAGGCGGTTCCGGTCTACAATGGTACGAGGGGGAAATGATGCCTTTCTCTATTGGGTCCTACATAATGGGACCTGAAATGATTGAGAGTGCTTGTTTTTCGAATGTCGCAGGGATGGTGAAAGTCTGTCACTTTTACTGACGGCCACATTGTCATGGGAGATTTTAAACAGCATGACAAGGCGTGCATCTCTGTGTCGATCCTCAAGTTTGCGCCATTTCAGATGTTGTAACATGTCACCAACACTAGATGTATTTCGTTTTCTGTTGGTGACATATCTCGCATCCCTCCGTTGAACCATTTCTATTTTGTCAGAGTTCATAAGACATAGACATTTGCTACAAAAAGCCTCAAAAGTTAATATTGCTCCATAATTGCTTGCTTTGTTGAATTGTTTCATTCTGAGGTGAAATTATTACAAATGTAGGTCTTTGATATCACATACTATATTAGCCGCTGTTTATTTATTATCACACAAATCGACATGTTTTTCCTTTGTACTACAATACTCGCAGAATATTTTTAACATGGAAGTAAATGTAACATATATTTCAGGTTTGACAGCAGATATCATTATTTCAGCGCCACGTTACGTTCGCGTAAATCAAAGTTTTGAACTAAACTGCTCATCGTTTGTGGTACCACGCATAAAAACAGCTGAATTCTTGATAGACGACACAACACTTACCAATATAAGAAGTCACGGGAATGTGTGTTATAATTCGTTTCGTGAAAACATATGTAATATTAATACATGCCACTGTTCGGAAGACGGAAGAACATATGTTTTATATTACAATGCGGACAAATTTATTGATCAGAAAAACATTACATGTAAAATGAAAGTGGCAAACAATCAGATTTCTGTTTCAAATACAGTAACGATAGATGTTGTGGGTAAGTAATTAATCTGAAAATATTTGTTTACCATTGAACCATTAAAATTGATCACTTGATACTGGTGAGCCTGTTGATTATGTACCAAATTCATGATCACGTGTGCAGAGTACTTTCCTGTACGAAGCCAGGAATATATGTGTGTGTGTGCGTGCGTGCAACAATATTTCAGTTGTAGGAATGTGAGCGATCATGTATTTGTGTATTAGGGGTATCGATTTGACCTCTTTCTAACATTGTTCTATTGAATTTGTTTAATGTTCCGACATTTGTGGTATTTTATCTTTTTTTTTCATATCTTAATCTTTTTTTTTCATATCTTAATACCCAAAATGTGGTTATCAAATATATTGATAACAACATACTTTATCCTAAATGTAATTGTTTAATTTCTAGTTTAAAAAAGAAAGAAATTCAGATATTTCCAGAAATTATTATCAAAAGAAGGTAGGAAGTTATTTATTTCTATGTCTATTTAAGTTAGAGTGCATAAAACTAGTTTAAATACGCCAATTTTTATTGAAGTGCCTGTACCAGTTCAGGAAAGTGAGCGGTCATGTATTTGTGTGTTACGTCATGTATTTGTGTGTTACGTCATGTATTTGTGTGCTACGTCATATATTTGTGTGTAAGGGATATCGATTTGGCCTCTATCTATCATTTTGCTTTTTGATTTTGGAACTGTTCTGATAGTGTGATTTTTTAATGTTATTTATAATTTTATAAACTAAAGGTAAATACTTCAAAGACCCCAAGATTCCATTAATTGGTAAGGTGGAATCAATATATAGATTTAGAATAGTATGAGACGTGTGTTATAAAAGTAATTTCAATGGAAGAAGAGATTGAAGATACCAAATTAAGGGGTAATCAGAATCCGTAAATCGAAAAATAACAGATAACACAATGTCCAAAAGAAAACGTACAAAAGGACAAACAACGACCCACAAAACATACACATAAAACTAATTTTTTGTTTTAATTTTCTGTGATCACAAATTACCAATCTGGGACAGAACTTTATTGATAAAAATCATAGATCTCATTTTGCAACCCCAGGAGATTTTAGATATCAGTTTTAGAAAGCATTAATTATATCATCCGATATATTGGTTAATTTTCATACTTTTCATTATTAAGACAAACATTTAGAATAGAAAATGGGAAAACAATCTTTTGCTAAAATATCATATTATTAAAAAACTGCTATTTCTCAATTGACGTCACATAATACACATATAAACTGAGTCTGATATATAAACCTTATATTACATACAATACCTGGTCTTTAATTACACTTTTGCTTGGAAATTCGGCTAATCAAAATCGAACTTTCAATCGCATTACGCTAAACCGCCTTCTTGACGTAAACAGATAGTAACAGCTGAAAGCAAGGACAGTTAATTTGCCACATTCAAAAATTAATAATTCAAAGAACTTTTGGGAAATGCTGAATCGGGCAACACCTAGAGAGCCACATTGCTGCTTTAATATTTTTGATATATTTTAATGGTATTCATTTTTAAGAAAAATATGAATATATCATGAACTTACAAACCACAACTTTTAAATAATATGATATTGTAATAAAAGAATTGTAGTTTTTCTATATTGGTCAATAAATATTTGCATCGATCCATAAAATGATATCGACCTTTGTCTATATACTGTTGTCTGGCCGATAAAACATACATCGACGACTTCAAAAGTCTATGATTGCATGCTTTGTTTTTGTGAGCTACATGCAGAACAACGAGTATTATCGGCTTGTTCTGAGAAAACTGCATATGAGAATTAACATTCCGAATAACCTTAGCAGTACGTAGTGGGTGGTCGATTTTGATATCAGATTGCAGATTAATGTAGATTTTTCATGCATTGTAAAGGTATTTTGTTGTATACTGTCAAGACAAAGTACACAACAGACCTGTAGATATACCAATATAACGATTGTTCTCATTTGCTTTACATCGATGTTGCTTTATTATTTTTCGTTGTTCTATTGCCAGAGTCTCCAAAACTAATGCTAAATGACAGTTCACACTGTAACCGTACATATACTGTGTCACTTGTGTGTCGAATTCATGGTGGTGCAAAGAAATTCGGGTTTAATCCATGGAAACATGTGTTTAATGATGTCGTTATCCGCTCCCTGGATGGTTTCGTTGACAATAGATTGGGATATCTTCATATAAACTATTGTGGATATCAAGATGCGGGAACATATATATGCAGCATTTGGAACTCGTTCTCAGATGGAATTTACTTGACAAATACAACAGCAAAACTGTTCGTAACAGGTAATTTAAATAAAAATCTGGAGAATGGCCAAAAGAAAAAGGACAAACATCGATCAACAAAATATTACGCATAAAACAAAAGATCGAGTAACACGAAACCAACTACCATGCGGGGGTGAACTCATGTGCTCCTGAATGGTAAGCAGTGCATGTTCCACTAGTGAAACCCGTTTGTATTACATATATGCAATTCCAATCAAGCTAAATTCTTAATTGACCATAATGCAAAATATAAAATAATTAACTAATGTCTATTAATCTAACAAGTTTATTGATTTCAAATTAAAACAACTAATTTTTTTCTGCAAAATGTGCTTTAGTGAATACTGTCAACAATAAAATAGCAAGTATATGAAACAGTAGCTATTATTCAATGATCTACTATGTAAAATAGTTAAAAAGTAATTGCAACTGTTATAGCAACTATGTCATGCGCCAACTTAATGCGAAATAGTTGTCCCATCAAGCATCCCTCTGCTGTAAGCGTTCGTTCTACACAGACGATATGCAAGAACATTCTTGATATTTCATAACTACTTGCCCTTCCGGAAACCTGAGTTCACCTTTGGTGTTTTTCAATCTACAGTTTTCTGCCTAGTTTTTAGTGGACCATTGTTTGTCTTTTGTTCCCCTTTCTTTTAGTCATTATATTGTATGTACTTCTTCGATTTACAGTGTCCGGAAGGGTAGTCGTTTTTCCCATAGGGCTCGGGTGGCTCAATGAGTTAGGTAGTTGGATAACCTAACAACTCATACAAGCCTATCACCAATACGGCATGAGTTCGCGCACGGCTTTATAAATTACAAAAATGATGCACTCGACTCGCAGGTGATAAAGTTTACCAATTGCTTGCACATGTTCTGTGGTTCTCTCCTGGTACTTAGGCTTCTTCCACCACTAAAACTGGTCGCCATGATATAGCTGACATATTGCTGAAACTGGCGTTAAAACACAATCAATCAATCAATCAAATCTTCGATTTACGGCTTCTGATTACCCCTTTTGGTATATTCAAATATTTAAAGCAAACATTTCCGATGTTGGTTTGAAGAATCGCCTGGAAGCTAATTAACGCACTTTGCTTCCTCGAAAACAGTATTATATCTGTATTCATAACCAGAACTAATGTACATGCTACGATTGTTTAATCTTTCTTTTCATACAATTGCACTAACTTCAATATCGTTTTAATTACTATCACTAGGTCGATATCTCTGTTGGTGGACTATTAGTTCCCGATGGTATCATGTACCCAATAGTCAGTGCTTCGGCTTATTAGATATATTTATTACTGACAATTCAGTTCACAAATGTTTTAATTATTAATAAAACTAAGGTCCTTCATCAGATATAGGTTACCTCAGCCGATATCCTGTTTATGCTTTTAAAATTATTTGGCTTTCCAAGGTGTTGACTATGACCACACCTGATGAAGGTTATTCCCGGAACTCTTCGTGCGCACTAAATTAGATATCTACGTTTTCATTACATGAGTTTTTATTTTTCAGATCTACCAGTGATTTTAAATACAACTACACAGCCAATGAAAACGGGCTTATTATTTGCTGTACATTTTTATTCTGCCTCTGGTGTATTATATGTCAAATGGTCTAAAAGCTCTAAAGTTATTCATAATTCTAATAAATGGCGTCAAGACACACATGAAACAACTGTTAATATCAGCATTTATGGACAATTGGTAGAGACCAAAGGTTTTGAAAGTCGGTTGATATTTAGCAAGACTAGTCATTCACAAAGAGAATACAGGGTTTGTGTAGTCAACAACTACGGCAAAGTTTGTAAAGATATTCGACACGATAATGATGATGATGAAGGTATTCCTATTCAATATTTGTTT
>MJUT01023175.1:111009-134163 GCA_002080005.1 Gigantidas platifrons
ACAGTGATCATTACGAAATGGTGGATTAATATCGTTGTAGTATAATACGTGCAGCATTGACTTAATATTCCTTTGTATATAACATAACAGGGGGTGAACATGCGCTTAGGATGAAGGATGTGCAATGTAGCTCCTGGTCTATCGGGGATTACTATGTGGATAACTTACATACGATTGTGACAAACCCTGTTAAATTGATTGAATATTTTATTTGGTAAATAACGGTTACAAGCACAACAACATCTGAACCTGTACATATAACATAACAGGGGGTGAGGGTTGTGGTGTTTAACGTCACTTTCAAGAATATTTCTGTAATATCGTGGCCGTCAGCTTTATTGGTGGAGGAAACCGGAGTACTCGAAGAAAACCACCGACCTGTGGCAAGTCACTGACAAACTTTATTACATAATGTTGTATCGAGTACATCTCGCCTTAACTGGATTCGAACTCACGACGTTGGTGATATATATATAACATAACATGCATGATTATACTTTACTGTAGTAAATGAGTAATAAATAACTGCGTTATTTTACTGTGTATTTGTTGATGTTTAGCAATAACTTATTATTCCCGCGGTATGCTGCACGTAGCTCTAATAACTGTTCTTGTCAGTGTAAGCAACGTAAGCAAAGCGACTGCTTAATGTTCATACTTTCATATTAAAGAGCAGATGCGAGCTAATTTAGAGGAAGAAATCGGAGTACCCGGAGAAAACCACCGACCTGACGCAACTCATTGACAAACTTCCATCACATAATGTTGTATTGAGTACACCTCGCCTGAGCAACTTTATTGATAATAGATAACATTGATTGCATAGGTAGTTATAAATTCAACTACCATACGATCATGCCTACGACGGCCCTTAGATTTCTCAGTGCCATTAGGTCAACACTGCATATTAAAAACAGCGAAACCTGTGAAAACTGAAACCTCCTTGGAAACAGCTTTTGTGTTCAGAATAGACAGGTGTTCAGCCTATATTGGTCAAATTAACCGGATTTTGTGTTCAGAATAGACAGGTGTTCAGTCTATTTTGGTTAAATTAACCAGCTTTTGTGTTCAGAATAGACCGGTGTTCAGTCTATATTGGTTAAATTAACCAGTTTTTGTGTTCAAAATAGACAGGTGTTCAGTCTATATTGGTTAAATTAATCAGTTTTTGTGTTCAAAATAGAAAGGTGTACAGTCTATATTGGTTAAATTAACCAGTTTTTGTGTTCAAAATAGACAGGTGTTCAGTCTATATTGGTTAAATTAACCATTTTTTTTTTGTGTTCAGACTAGACAGGTGTTTAGTCACAGTAATTCTGAAGCACTATTTTGACAGTTGATAGAATATATGTTAATAGTTTATAAAGAGGTTTTGTGGAGAAATTGGCAGACTCAGCAAAGTAACGCTGTTTGAATGGACATTTGTGTACCTAATGCAAAACCTTTATAATTTGTAAAGTACATGAATGTATAAATTGAGATTTCTGTAGTCTCACATAACTCTTTTAAGAGTGGCACATACTTGTATACTATTTTATATGTGTAACATATATTTTTATTGTGAAACTGTATTTTATTGAAGATGTATGTATATGGTGAGACTTTAATAAACTATTGAATCTGAATCTGCAATTCAGGTATCCAGTAAAGTGACGGAAGTCCAGTTCGTCATCTTTGTTGAAATTCAAAAGGAACACACAACATACTTATGTTTCCAGTATTTTCTCTTTCGTAAACGTTGTCTGGGTATAAGTAGAGTTCCGATGTGAATTGGCAACAACCAAATCCTTTATCACGCGGCCTTTGTAAAATGTTACACAAAATGACGAGATATTGTTAGGGGACTTGTCTGCAGCGACAGCAATATACTTGTCATGGAGTTGATAAGACACGCGTTGATCAACAATTGGGTCTTTTAGGATCGATGTTGTGCGAGTGCTCAGTGAACCATTATGTAAGAAGAGTTTGACTATGCCAAAGGGGTAATCAGAATTCGTATATCGAAGAACAGACAACACAATGGCCAAAAGAAAAAGGACATGTAACACTAAAGATCGAGTAACACGAACTCCACTAAACACTGGGGGTGAATTCAAGTGTTCCAGAATATCATTCTAATTTGCATCAACGACCCCACAGCCTTAACCCATTCAGATGGAATATCTATGTCTTCTCTCTCACGTTTCGCTCATTGTCTGGCACAGCGCACGACGCAATTCATTATTTGATTTGATTAATTGTGCTGAACGCCACTTTCAGCAATATTTCAGCTATATCATGGCGAACAGTTGTAGTGGTGGATGAAGCCGGTGTACCCGGAGATAACCATGGGCAGGCAACTGGTAAGCTTGATCACCTGCTGATGCGAGTCGACTGCACCCTTATTGTAATTTATAAAGCTGGACGCGAAATCACGCCGTAATTCATTATAATTTTAAAGCTTTTAAAGTTATAGTTTCCAATTAATGGATATAGGCTCAAAAACCTTTGGCCAACACATCCCGTGGAACACACAGACGCTAATGGCACAGAATTACCCCTTTCTGTTTACATATTTATTTTCATTTACATGTCTTTATTTTTTCATCTTTTTATCCCTTTATTTATCGTGTTCGTGTCCATGTGTCCATGCAGCCTTATGATAACATTAGCTTGCATATGCCGCCATACCGGCGCTATATACTAAGTAATAAGAGTATACAAGCTGTTGTCACCATAAGGTTATAGATACACGATAAATAAAGGAAAAGAGATGAAATAATAAAGAAATGTAATTGAAAATAAATGTGTATGTAAACAGAAAGTTAGAAAATGGATAATTCATTTCGTTCTGATGAAAGACTACAAATTATGAGATATTCCCACTGTAAACTTGCCTTACATTACAATAATCCCCCCTTTAACCTCTCCCTAATGACGGGTATATCTATATATGTCGCACCGAGTGTGAATCCGTCAATGTACAATGGCCAAAAGAAAGGGAACAGAAAGACAAACAATAGTCTACAACATAATACACAAAAACTAGATTGAGAAACACAAATCACTAAAAACCGATGATGAACCCATGTGTTCTGGAAGAGTGAGTAGTTCTTGCTCCACTAGTGGCGCCCGTCGTTCTACTCTTGTTAAAATCCCAGTGTTAAATTATGAAGGAAAAGGGGAGACTTCGACATGTGGAACATATATGTGGTCATATGTGATAGAAATACTCCCTATTGGTTAACCACGTGGTAATGATAGTGACGCATAGTATCTTCTGTACAAATATCATATAGCTGTATATAAACAAAACATAGACATGATATGGTGGAAACCTTTAAACCAACATATCTAATTATCAAAATTATATATAAAAAAGAACGTATAATGACGACAAATGAATAGAAAAATTTAGAATAGGGAAATAAAAAAAAATTTGAATCGGAACAATGAAAATGTCCAAAAGGAAATTGAATCTAAATAGGACAATAAAACTTTCGAATACAAATATGAAACTTGTAATACGGAAATAGCAAAATGGAAATCGGGATAAATTTTAATAGAAAATTGAAAATTTGAATATGAAAATGAATATCGATAAGGAAATTATTCAGTTGAAAACACAAAATGTCAAATATCCTGTCAATTATAGGAAATTAGTCCAACAAATTACTCCGCGTGTATATAAAGTATAAATGTTAAACATAGAATAAAAATAAATCAATATTAAAAACTGGAAAACGCGAACACCAACAAAAACACGAATGCTAATCCATATACTTCGAAGTGATACAGTTCTCTGGTTCATTGGATGACATCCTCTCTGTGTATTACCGACCGTATACAATATCGTTACCAACAAGCATATAATGCCATTTTAACGTTGATAAAACACCGTGAAGCTGTATATCAACGATGGTTCAACGTCAAAATGATGTTGCATATCTACAGGGGAAATCGTGATGGACTTCGAAAATCAAATATTAAAGTAAATAGTATATTGCAGCAATGTAGCTTACAGCTTCGCGTTTGTCTTATTAAGACTGAATTTAAAGATGGCGTAAGTTATTTCTCGTTTGTTCTTCAAAACCAAGAACATCAAAGTTGATGGATCTATTTCTTCTTGCCAGACACAAATATCAAGTGTGTCTCCAGCAAAGCTCTCGCCTATATAATTTGCATCCGCATAGAGAAGAGGGTACCAACACATGTCTCCAGAGAAGGTAACCAGTTTCCCACTCAAACTTGCAGCTTTTAAGGTAAACTGACTAATGTGTGTGAAAGTTGAAATCTAAATTACTATTGCGGACAATTGTTTGGTAAATAAAGCAATCAATGGGAAATTTTGGAATCTCAGATTTTTCTGTTAATTCAGGCGGAACGTTCTTGTCTTTCAGATATGAATATTTATCTATATACCAGTCTGGATTTCGAACTGGTTTCCGAGTTGATGTGTTCATTCCAACGACATTAGCATATCTGCTGGCTATTTACGTATTTACGTCCTCAAAATCAATCTTGATTATACTAGAGGTGATACCTGTTTTCTCTAGTGTTTTTGTTAACTTCATTGTTGAATTAGACATAAAATTATAACTGTATGCCATGGGGTTTATATGAAACACTTGTTTTATTCTCGGAAATGCTATATTAGAATTGTTGAAAGCATGAACATCCATGAATTTGGCCGTTCTCCTTCCCTGGAACTCGGCACCGTCCATAAAAGATGATAGATTCCATATGTTCCATTTACCTACAATGACATTATACATGCTAAATTACAAATAAATAATTAAGAGAGTTTCAGGATACCAAATGGGTAATCAGAAGTCGTAAATCGGTGAATAGACAATACAATGGCCACCGAAAAATGGACAAAATGATAATCTATAGCATGTTCTACAACAATCTACATTGAAAGCTGAAGATTGAGCAAGACGAACCCTCGAACATCGAACGGGTACGGATTTTCTGCTCCACTAGTGGTACTAGTCGTGTTGAGGACTGTTAAACGACAAGAACATCATTTGACAGGAAAATCGACTTGGATACCAGCTGAAAACGTATATAAATGAAAACACCATATGCCCACGTCGGATCAAACCAAATACTATTAAATTAGTATGTGTTGCCGCTCCACTAAGCACACAGCACTAAGGAGCAAGAGCAAAGACTCATCTAAGAAAAAACGTACATGGTCTCGCCATGATATGGCTACAAAATGATCATTTGGTGTTAAACAATAATCACCCACTCACTCTCTGCTTAGTTAAATATTAGTCAAGTTGCTATTATCTGTTGTGTTTACGAAAGACATATATTCTGTCTTTTAAGAAAACATGAGGGTTTTAAACGATATATGTCGTGGTCCGTTTTATGCTCAATGATTTGAGGTCAGAGGTAGTTCATCGCTATATATATATATAGATTGCTGTCAAATTATAATATTAAATATATATATACCATCTACACACGCTTATACACATGTCTTACGTCTATCCCTAGATTAAATTCCTTACGAGACAAGGTAACACTACCACTATTGAAGCTCTTTTTTAAGGAGTGGATGTAGTCGAGTGGTCTAGGGCGCTGGACGTAAGGCTAAGCGAATGGTGCTGCAGTGTATCAATGGTGTGAGTTCAAATCCCGTCGAGGGAAGAACACAAATTTGACAGCTTCAAAATCTAATTCTAACACTGTTTGGTTTAATTTTCAGACGTATATATATATATATTGCGGATTTAGCCGAGGGCTCAATGGTTCGTAATTATGCTAAGCAAATCTGTGCTGCAGTGTATCAATGGAATGGGTTGGAATACCGCTGAGAAAAGAACAACAAATTTTGTCAACTAAAAACCTAGCTCTGACACTGCTGGGTTGTATGCTTGGACGCTTATATAAAAATATATTTACTACATCTCGGTATCCTTTCGAGATTCAGTGGGAGTATGTACATGGTATGTCACTTGATTTAGACAAATATATATATCATAAATAAGTTAAATGCATATGTGTATGTTTCTTTATTATTACGCAACAAAAAGGAATACATTCTAACTAAGAAAGAAGCGTCTTTTAATTTCATAATATTAATGGTTTAAGAAGAAACCGTCATAAAGAAAAATAATTACAAAGTTGGCGTGCAGTTAAATGTTCATCCAATTACGAATTATACCTCAAAAGACGGCATTGCGATAATAAGATATATATAATACATGATTTGCAAAGATTTGACCTTTTTAGCCTTTTTATCTAAGACGACCAGCCATTTTACTCATATGGTATGCAGCCGAAATATGAACAATTAAAGGCGAATTTACAGACAGTCTTAAACTGTGTATTTAACCTAGATCTAGTTTGATTATTTATTAGGTTTAAATAATATTCCTTATCTTTTAAAGGAACAATTATTTATATACACGACGTCTATAAGATTTAAAAGGAATATATTATTTGGTCCTATTTTAAGCTTGTCTTGTTATTTGCTTATTTAATTTGTCAAGGAAACACACTTGTGCATCAGGAAGCGTATTTTATTGGCTGATTAACTAGTGCAAGTTGTAATACCATACCATTTGTTTTTTCCCAAATAAATTCAAAGCTATTGTCAATTAAAGTACGGATTTATATTTTCGTGAGTCCGATCTCCGGTCGGACCACAGCAAATACTATACAATTTGTCTTTATATTTCTCGGCTAAACACATCACATTTAGGAGTAAGGACCGCATCGGTGGCGTAATGGTTGGCGTGCTCGCCTCGAGTGCGGTGGATTGTGGATTGTGTGTTAGAGATAGGTGGTTATCATTTGCTACACTCTTAGTCTTATATTTACATTTAATTTATAGATAGTCATACATGTAGTAATACATATTTTTGAGGTAAAATTGTAAACGTACAAGTTTTACAAACTTACATCAAAGTTTAGATATTGTCTCCAGTAGGTAAGTGCATTGTGTTTATTATAACTAATTATTTTCTTTAATTTTAGGGAGGGCCCGTGTGGCTCAATGAGTTAGGTAGTTGGATTACCTAACAACTCATACAAGCCTATCACCAATACGGCGTGGGTTCGCGTCCGGCTTTGTAAATTACAAAAAAGGTGCACTCGACTCGCAGCCGCAAGTGATAAATTTACCAGTTGCTTGCCCATGGTCGGTGGATCTCCCCGGTTACTCCGACTTCTTCCACCACTAAAACTGGTTCCCATGATATGGCTGAAATATTGCTAAAAGTGGCGTTAAAACACCAAAAATAAACAAAAAGTAATTGTAGGAATATTCATTTTTTCTATTGAATGTATAGATATATTAACTTTCTATTTTATTACATAATTTATTACATATATATATTTTCAGATATTTTTTATTTTGCATTTCAGAATTTATTTTTGTTTCACTAATTATTGTCCAAATTCAGTTAATTATATTAGTTCTAGTATTTATTATTTTTTTTAGAACATTGCCATTTCAGATACTTTTGAATTATTTTTTTTTTTTTTTGCAATTTCAGATATTTATTTAGTTTACTTTTACATATAGCTTAATAGTACTAAATTTATTTTTCTTATCTTGTAGAAATTTCTTTTCATTTATTGTAGAGTTATTTCCCCTATATACCTTATATTTTTTTAATGAAAGATCATTTTCTTTATTTCAGATTTATTTAGTTACATTTCAGACTTTGTTTTCCTTTTAGGCTACATTTCTTTAATTTCACATTTGTTTTAATTTCTACGATTTCAGATTTCGATTACATTTCTTAAAATTGTTATATTCTAGATATATTCAAACTCACAAAACATGATGTCGGAATCAGGAAAGGAGAAAATATCATGCAAAGACTTTGGACTCTTGCAACAAGTTAAAAAGGAAATGAAACATTACAGCCCATAGAGACGGAGAGAACCATCCAAGATATCTTTATTCTCTGGAAGCAAGAGTAAGAATGCAACCACATATGAATTATGGAGATATGAAGTCCGCAGTTTAGTGTCAAACAAACATTATGAACCAGATAGCATCGACTATGCAGTGAGAAGATCCATGAAAGGAGAAGCTGGTAGCGTTGCTATGCACTTGGGACCTAAGGATAGCATACCAGAGATATTCGACAAATTAGACAGTATATATGGAAATGTTGAAAAGAGTGTGGATTTATTGGGCGATTTTTTTAACGCGCGACAAAGAGAGGATGAAAATGTAACAGCTGGAGTTGTAGATTGGAAGACATGATTGGAAAGGCAGTAACCAGAGGACTAATTGATAATAAAGAGGTTAATGAAATGGTCCATTCAGTGCTCTTTAGAGGACTTAGAACATCACTGAAAGCATTATCAGGTCATAAATGTGATGCCATACAGGACTTTAATACACTTATAATTGCATTACGGCAAATAGAGAAAGACCATGAACAACGATATTCCGGCAATAAGACACACACAGCTAAAGCAGCAGTAGCAGAAGCAAGTGGTTATAAATCAGACATGGCATATAATAGTCACCACTAATATGATTCAATTGATGAGTACATACATGTACATGCATTATGTACACAAATACAATTATTATAATATGATTTAGAACTTTAACTACTAAATACTTTGATCTTTTGGAGAGCATTGAATGAGTACAGTGGTACTTAAGAATTTTAAATGAGTACATTAGTATACTTAACACAATTTTATTGAGTACACCGGTACTTCATAGTTATAGTACACTGATACTAAAATGATAGTAATTACACTGTTTTATGGATACACTTGTTCTTATAAGTTGTAGTACACTAGTACTTAACAAACAATTTAAATGGGTACACTGTTACTTATAAGTGGTAGTACACTGGTACTTAACAAGCGTTAAATATGTACACTGGTACTTGCAACATTTAAGCATACTAGTACTTTAGGGTGAAAGAATTACACTGGTAACACATAAACTGTACAATTATGAGTACATTTGTACTATCAATCTGTTTTGCAAAATAGGTGCATGCACATTCAACACTTTGAAAACAAATATTCTCACCAGTTACTCGGACAATCACTCACACATATTTCACTTGAATACAATGTAACAAAATTCCTTTATACTTGCAGTATAGAAGCTAAGGATCAAAAACAAATACTTTACTTGTACCTATTGCAGCAGAACAAATAAGTGAACAACAACAAAATGTTACATGAGATACGATGCAACAACAAATACAGACTGAGAGTTGTATTTTTGCTGCCATACCGGACATTACGACATCAGTCATTACAGCAGTAATCGCACATGGTTCATAATTCCCCATACTAGCTTGCAATCACTAACAATTACAACTGCTACTAACCATACACTAGGACAATCTGAGCCTGTTACACAAACTCCACTGATGAATACGAACAATGTGTATCCACCTGTGAGCCAACAGCCAATATTCACAAATGCCAGCATTAATACGCACTGTATCTAGCATTGTACCATCAACGAATACATTAACTCAGTTACCAAATCAATTTATGGACAATGGATCTGTTATACAAAGTAACACAACTATAAGAAATGCTTTAGTCCAACCAGTGACTAATATATGCATATCAGCTTCAAACCAACAACAGAATGCTGTTCCAACTACCAGTATGACAAATGAAACACTTTATGACTTTTTGAATACAACATGTACTTATTCGTCTAGCATGTTAAATTTTTCAAGACCAAGTATAGCTAAATCACTGGCATTAGGAGTAGACCCCAAAATCAAGGCCAAAATTTGGGTTCATGAGTATGTAGATTTAGGAACTCTATTAAATTCTAAATTCCCTCAAGCACGTTTCACAATGGTGGAACCCTATGAGGGAGGTATGGCCTGGGAAAAGCAAAAATCCCTTACTTATCTTTTTGATTCTGTGGCACACTGGCTTTCTGCCTTTCATATCTTTGTAAATATTTATTGCGAGAAATATCCTCATGGAGCATGTTCACTGATTAAATATGCTAACACGATTCAAGTTTTAGCAAGACGTTCTTGTGCCGTTGCAACCTTTGTATATAGGAACTTTAGAATGTGGAGGGAAAGAGACTATGTTAATTTACCCTGGGACCTTGTACACTCAGAGTTGCACGGGGATGCTATAGCCCTTGGGCTCAAGATTATGCTTGAAGCAATGAAAAAATGTCCTGAAAATCAAGGTATACAGAAGTCGCCCTTTCTATGGGGCGGTCTTCTGAGAAACAAATGTGTCCAATTTCATTAGTATTACCTATTTTTTGTTTAATGTTGTCCAATCCCATTTGCAACTTTTATGCAAATAAGATATGCTTAAACTAAACTAAACCTTTTTTTAAACAAAACTTGATGGTACATGATGTATCTTTACTTCTACGTAAGATTCAGAAAAATAAAGAAAATATTTAGAATTTATTTAAAAAAATATCTTTGTGATATAATTTTTTTTTAATAATAGGATGAATTAGCATATATAACCTATGCATATCATATTGTAATAGGTCGATGTATGGTTGTAATACAATATAAGTAGACTTTAAATTGTATTACTAAGTACGACGTATTTTATTTCTTAAGCAGGAAGTGTGAAAAATATGGGAGGCATATATACACCTGTTTTAATTATCTTGATGGCAGGTAAGATTATGTTTATTGTTTTTTCTTCTTTATTGATCGAAAAGTGTTTCCATTTTATACTTGAATTTGCTTGTAGGTGACGTTCCAGTAATACAGTACAACAACACCCGAATTTCCAGTAATAACCAACACCCGTATTATGCATGATTATATTTAATGTTTAATATTGATAAAAACTTTGTTCAAAGATTTGAAATATTAATAATAGAGAAATATAGTAGATCATTCATTCCGTTCAGATGTGTCCACGAAGCCATGAAGCCTGGACAGCATATCAGTGTCATTTGAATGATTTCAATAAATATTCACGATGAAGTGTCAAAAAGGGGAGATATCGAGTACAGTTTAGAACAAAACGGTGAAAAGAAATCAGAACAATTTGCATACGATTCAAACAGAGACCGTCGTGCACGTGATCGTCTGGTAGCTGGATAGACAACTACCTGTGCAATCAGAGCAAATAACCACCAAAGTCGTGAGTTTGATTCCCGATCATGGTGAGGTGTACTTTATGTAATAAAGTTTGTCAGTCACGTGCGGCAGGTCGGTGGTTTCTCTCGTAGTACTTCGGTTTCTTTCAGCAATAAAACACCCCGCCAGAATATAACTGAAATATTGTTGAAATATTGGCGTTAACCTACATAACTCTAACCCCTTTTCTTCACTTCAAAGGAATAAAAGTGACGTTGAAGTATTATCCATTGTAATCATACAGAGTAGACTAAATATAGCCTTCCAGAAGAACATATGCAGTTTAATCATTTTGGCAATTGCATTGTCTGTCCTTCGATTCAAGGTTTTTGATTATCCACATGGAATCTTCAAACTGTTCAATGCTAATCCTTTAAAGGGACTCTTTGGTTTGGCTTAGGTTTGGTTTATGATGTCTAACGCCACTTTCAACAATGTGTCTGTTATATCGTGGCGGTCAGTTTTATTGTTGGAGGAAACCGGAGTGCCCCGGGTCCCCATTGAATTATCCGAGTTTGTCTATTTTTCTTGTAATAGCACTGAAATTTCTTTAAATAAAATCATACGTAAATTTTTTTCTTTCCTCTATCACCGAGAAGATTTGTACCGGACTTGTCTATATTAGTAACAGTAAAAGAAGCAGGTACTGCTAATTTTTCACGAGTATCTGGTTCAAAGCTGTTTTTGGTGGGGTCCATTGTGCTCATCTTTTTTCTGTGTTGTGTTTTGGTTTTGTTTGTCTTCGTCACGTGTCTTGTGTGCCAAATGTTGTCAGTTTCTCTGGATTGTCAATTCTCTATTGGTCTTCGGTTTTTTCTAGCATTTATTAAAAAAAATATATCAAAATTTAATACATCCTTGGACAAAAAACAATTAATAAAAACCGTGCAATATTACAGAACGACCAAAGGACATATATAATTGATCATTGGTGCAGGCATTTCAATAAAAAGTGGAGGGGTTTAATTACTTTAATGGACCAAAACCTCCCCTTTCAGTGAAATGGTGCAATTATGGAAAGGTTTTCCACATGTTAGTAAAATGCAAACCCTCAAATATACCCGGGCGAACAGCGTTATTATAAAGAACGCTATAATCCTGAACATTATAGGCCTACATAGCATAACTAATCTTCTAACCCTCAAATATAACCGGGTGAACAGTGTTATTATAAAGAACGCTATAATCCTGAACATTATAGTTTTACATAGCATAACTAATCTTCTAACCCTCAAATATAACCTGGCGAACAGCGTTATTATAAAGAACGCTATAATCCTGAACATTATAATCCTACATAGCATAACTAATCTTCTAACCCTCAAATGTAACCTGGCGAACAGTGTTATTATTAAGAACGCTATAATCCTGAACATTACAGGCCTACATAGCATAACTAATCTTCTAACCCTCAAATATAACCTGGCGAACAGCGTTATTATAAAGAACGCTATAATCCTGAACATTATAATCCTACATAGCATAACTAATCTTATAACCCTCAAATGTAACCTGGCGAACAGTGTTATTATAAAGAACGCTATAATCCTGAACATTATAGTCTTACATAGCATAGCTAATCTTCAAACCCTCAAATATAACCTGGCGAACAACGTTATTATAAAGAACGCTATAATCCTGAACATTATAGGCCTACATTGCATAACTAATCTTCTAACCCTCAAATATAACCTTGCGAACAGTGTTATTATAAAGAACGCTATATTCCTGAACATTATAGGCCTACATTGCATAACTAATCTTCTAACCCTCAAATATAACCTGGCGAACAGTGTTATTATAAAGAATACAATAATCCTGAACATTATAGGCCTACATAGCATAACTAATCTTCTAACCCTCAAATATAACCTGGCGAACAGCGTTATTATAAAGAACACTATAATCCTGAACATTATAGGCCTACATAGCATATCTAATCTTCGTTATACAGAATGGCAACTTCGAAATCACAAAATCTTGATGTCAGGGAAGACTTTTTTTTCTAGTTTTTCTTCTTTAATTATCGAAATGTGTTTCCATTTTAAACTTGGACTTGTTTGTAAGTAAATTTCCAGTAATAAAGTATAACAACACCCGTATTATACATGATTAGATTTAATGTTTAATAATTAAAAAAAAATGTATTCAAAGCTTTAAAGTTTAGTAATAGAGAAATATGGTAGAGCATTCCTTCCATCCATATCTGTCCACAAAGTCATTAAGGCTGGGCAGCCATACAAGGTCATTGCAATGAATTCTATAAATATTCATGATGAAATGTAGAAAACGGGAGATATAAACGAGTACAGTTTAGAACAGAACGGTGAAATGAAACCAGACCAATTTGTATGCGATTCAAACAGAGACCATCGTGGTCATGTTCGTCTGGTAGCTGGATCTACAACTACCTGTGCAATCAGAGCATATCACCACTAAAGTCGTGAGTTTGATTCCCGATCATGGTGAGGTGTACCTTATGTGAGAAAGTGTGTCAGTCACTTGCGGCAGGCCATTGGTTTTCTCCTGGTACTCCGGTTTCTTTCACCAATAAAACTGACTTCCGCGATAAAAACTGAAATATTGTTGTAAACCATCATAACCATAACCCCTTTTCTTCACTTCATAGGAATAAATGTGACGTTGAAGTGTGATCCATTATAATCGAACAGAGTAGACTAAATATAGCCTTCCAGAAGAACATATGTAGTTTAGTCATTTTGGCAATTACATTGTCTGTCCTTCGATTCAAGGTTTTTGATTACATACATTGAATCTTCAAACTGTTCAATGATAATGCTTTAAAGGGCCTCTTTGGTTTGGTTTATGGTGGTTAACGTCACTTTCAACAATTGTTCAGTTATATCATGGCGGTCAGTTTTATTGGTGGAGGAAACCGTAGTGCCCCGGGCTCCTTTTGAAGTTCACATGAAAACTGAACGACTTTCATGGGTTATCCGAGTTTGTTTATTTTTCTTGTAATAGCACTGCAATTTCTTGAATTAAAATCATACTTTTCTTTGTTATTTTTTTTTATTTGAAATGAATTTTGTATTCATTTGTGTATATTTGCGGTATATATGTAATATGAATATATTATACCATTTACCGTTTAAGTAAAACTATCACAACCCATAAG
This sequence comes from Gigantidas platifrons, assembly GCA_002080005.1. NCBI lineage: Eukaryota > Metazoa > Mollusca > Bivalvia > Mytilida > Modiolidae > Gigantidas > Gigantidas platifrons. The sequence continues at coordinate 125,227 of MJUT01023175.1, forward strand.
TTGTTCTACAGCATCGGTGGTGTATAATGGTTAGAGTGCTCGCCTCGAGTGTGGTACATCGTGGGTTCTATCCCCGGTCTGGTCGAACCACATACTATAAAATTGGTATTTGTTGCTTCTCAGCACTCAGCATTAAGGAGTAAGAGCAAAGACTGATTGACTCGGGATCAGAATAATATGTCCGAGTGGAGCGACATGTCTATACGCGAACAGTTGTTTCAGTGAGCTAGCACTATGAAAATCCAACTCAGCGTGTTGGTCAAGAATAAAGCGTACCTCATCATCATTATCTCATTGAAGATTAACTTGTTCTCACCATGATATAGCTGAACAATTGCTGAGTTGGCGTTAAACAACAATCACTCACTCACTCATAAGTTATTCTATGACTTTTGTGCATTACAGTGGTTTTCAAGGTAGAGCTCCCAATCTCTACAAAAATTATACGTTCGTCATCACGAATTAGTTGACAGTTACCAAATATCCATATCTCAAATAGCAATAGATCTTTTTCCTTCTACGTCGATTTTCTTCTTTCCTCTATCACCGGGCATTATTATTATTATTATATTTATCATTATTTTTTATAGAATTATCTTTAGGTCAACACCATGTTTGCCTGAAATATAAAGACAGTGGTGTTACTGTAGATATTATTTGTAGCGTAGACAAACTTATTTATCAAATTGTGTTTAAAAATCCTGCTGGAGAAGAAAGAGGAAACTGTGGAGCGCCGTTCAGGGTTGGAAAAGGACAGGTTTTCTGCAACGAAACGTTCAATATTAATCAAGACTTGACAACAAACACAACAACATTAACCATTAAAAAGAACGAACTTATGTATGGTGAATGGAAGTGCGACCATGGAACAAATATTGGATCTGACAGCGTAGATATAAAAATGCCAGGTAAGTATTGGCAACTTATAACAAATAACGTAAAACGAGTTTGAAGATACCAAAGGGATAATCAGAATCCGTAAATCGAAGAAGGACAGATAATACAATGGTCAAAGGAAACGGAGAAAAAACGATCCACAAAACACTATACAGAAATCTAAAAATCGAGCAACATGAACCTCACTAGAACCCGGGGATGAACTCATGTGTTCCGGAAGGGTCGGAAGTTTCTGTTTCACTAGTGGCATTCTTCGTGTTGCTCTAGTTACAAACCCGGTGATAAGTAATGAATAAGGAAATGACCAGGGAGTGCTTATGACAAGTGGAAAATATTATGTAACAGTTAACTAAGTCATGGTTTATTGGAAAGAGCAATTTGCGAAAACATCTCAGTGTCGAAATGGCAACGATCATACGGATGAGGATTAGTATAATGTTCTTGTGGATAAGGATTAATATAAGCTCTTTCGGATAAGGATTCATATAAGTTCTTTCAGATAAGGATTAATATATGTTCTTACGGATAAGGATTAATATAAGTTCTTTTGGATAAGGATTAATATAAGTTCTTTCAAATAAGGATTAATATATGTTCTTTCAGAAAAGGATTAATATAAGCTCTTTCAGATAAGGATTAATATAAGTTCTTTAGGATAAGGATTATTATAAATTCTTTCAGATAAGGGTTAATATATGTTTTTACGGATAAGGAATAATGCAAGTTCTTGTGGATAATGATTAATATAAATTCTTTCGGATAAGGATTAACATACGTTCTTTCATATAAGGATTAACATAAGCTCTTTCAGATAAGGATTAATATAAGCTCTTTCAGATAAGGATTAGTATAAGCTTTTTCAGATAAGGATTAATATAAGGTCTTCCAGATAAGGATTAATATAAGCCCTTTCAGATAAGGATTAATGCAAGTTCTTTCGTCGAATAATGCTCAGTACAAGTTCTTCCGGATACGGATTAATATCAGTTCTTTCGAAGAAGGATTATTATTATCTGATTATGAATATTTCTTTTATCTGATTGGCTAAAAGAGTGAATTTTTTTCTTCATAGAATTTTATGAATACTGTCCATGCTTTCAGTTTCCATAAAGTTTAAATTTGATCGTTCTAGAGGAACCTTTGGAACGTTATATTAACCTCACGTGACTCTAAAATCGGAAAATCCCTACTTTTAATTTTAGTTTTAGTCTTAGGTTAATATAACGTTCCAATTAAAGGCTTCTCTAGCACGATCTAAACTAATTTGTGCAGTATGCATAAATCTTTATTGTTACCATTACAATTTAGAAAAAACACATGTAGTGTTTAATGCCAATTTATAAAACATGACCCAGTTGACATTAATAAGAGTTTCATATAATAAAACAATTACTGATTTTCATTTCGATTAATATAAGGATATATCGTTCCAAGATATATGATATTTACCTCGGCCTCGGTAAATATCATATATCTTGGAACGATAGATCCTTATATTAACCTCAACAAAAGTCAATAATTGTATAATATACAATTGATGAGTTTTAATGAGGTGGATACAAGGATTTATTAACCCAAGAAAATTATATTTATCGAGGCCAGCGGCCGAGTTAAATATGTTATTCTTGGGTTAATAAATCCTGGTATCCATCGAATTGAAAATCATTAATTGTTTTATTACATGTATATGACACATTTTACAAGTTTCTTTCATCCTTAAAATAAGATTTCATCACTACGTTTGTTTTGGTTGAGATTGGCGCAAGACGTCGCACCAGGTGAATAAATGTTATATGCTCCTCGCGTGAGGTGAATATTATACAATTATTGACTTTTGTTGAGGTTAATATAAGGATATATCGTTCCAAGATATATGCTATTTACCGAGCCCGAACTAAATATCATATATCTTGGAACGATAGATCCTTATATTAATCGAAATGAAAGTCAGTAATTTTTTTATTATACGAAACTGTTATTAATGTCCCCTGAGTCATGTTTTATAAATCGGCATTAAACACTACATATGGGTTTTTTTTTTGCTGTAAATTTTAATGGTAACAAGAAAGATTTATGCATATAGATTAATTTAGAGCGTTCCAGATGAGCCTTTGGAACGTTATATTAACCTCACGTGACGCTAATATTAAAAGTAGGGGTTTCCCGATTTTATAGTCACACGAGGTTAACATAACATTCCAAAGGCTCCTATCACCAAGTGATATTTGAACTTATTCTATTTTGGACATTTATTTTAAAAGTATTTATTATTTTAGATTTTGAGTGTTTTATCTTAATTATTACTATTTTGGAATCATTGTTTAGAAAATTCAGAGAATGTCATGTGGAAGCAAATATTTAATATTTTGATACTTTAATTGTTGACACTTCGTTGTGATACAAATGACATGAATATATTGTAGCCATAAACAAATAGAATAGATTGTGTGAAAAATAATATAATGAAGAAATATTAATTTAATAAGAGAAATACTAATAATTTATTGATTGTTTTAATTAGAGTGAATATTGTTACACAATGTCAATGTCGCAACATGTTTGTTAATTGTAGTATTTCTAAATTCTTAAGGGTATAAATATTTGTGTAAAATTTGATGTTCATTAACAACTTAAGAACAAATTATTGACTTACTTAATCGACAACTAGTAAGAATTACTATCGTGGATTCAGATTGTTATGCTGATATTGTTCATTGTAATTGTTGAATATTAGGATTAAGTGCATAAATTATATATCGTAACTGGGAGTTTATTATCACTAAAGTCAAGAAACACCAGCACCAATATAGAGAGAAAACCTCCCCGGTTACATATGGCGGAGTGACCCGTGCGTGTTGACTTTTTAGCTCAATACACGATCCACGTACCTCTTCATCAGCAGCTAGCGAGTGTTCCCCAACACCAACATCATTTAAAAAAACCAAGAACGAAATGGAATTCAACTTGAGACCGCAATGGAGACTATGGAATTTTACCAGTCAAATATCAAAATGTGGCAAGTGTGGATTAATTCATCAATGGGTATGTTTGAAAACGTATAAAAATTGTTTTAAATGTGGAATGAAGAGACATTATGGAAGAATGTGTTTTCCTGGACTAAATTCGAACAAGCAAATACAAATTCAAACCATCATGTCAAAGTCCATTTAGACAAGCAGAGAAATCAAAAATGGAAAAGAAAAATAGAAAGAGATAGTAAGCGGATGGAAGCATTTATGGACCGAAAACAACAAGTACGTGCAATGCCATTTGCGAATTTAAGAAACACTGCTTTCATGTGTAATTTAGACACAAAACATGCAATCAAAATGGAACAACAAAAAGTGAACGAACAATCGAAGGAGAAAGACTTGAAAATTAAAGAACAGAAAAATCAGCTAAACATAAGGGAAGAGGAAATATTGAAAATAAAGAATGCGTGGAATTTGGAATTTAATGAAAAACAAAGTGAAGGAGAAAAATATGAACAAGAGATCAAAGAACTTAATGAAGTAGATCTTGCAGGAATTAATATTTATCAAATGCACTTTCAAATATAACTATTGAAAAGTGAAAACTACAGACTTATAACAGAACATACTGAAGCTAGAAGATTATATTACAAGGAAAAGGATAAAAATTATGGAACCATAGATGAAATAGTGCTTAACCATCCGAAATATTTGGACTTACTCAATCGAAAAGATAACGTAGAAAATCAGATATTATCATTTATGGAGGTAGTAGTCAGTGCAAAAGAAGAATTGGCGAAGTGCAAGCAAGAAATGCAACAACAAAGCAATATGATTAAACATCACCAAGGTCTGCAGAAGAATTACAAGTCAGATTTGACATTTGGGCGAAATTTCTATCAACTGGATCAGAACTCTGTACAAAGCCATTAACAATGTAGTAACGGACAATTTTACCATCCACGAAACCGCGGCAATCGCAGAGGTAGATATTAAGCTCAAACACGTGGACGTGTTTAGATTGGAGAGGAGGCACATATCACCAAGTGATATTTGGACTTATTCTATTTTAGACATTTATTTTAAAAGTGTATTTATTATTTTAGATTTTGAGTGTTTTATCTTAATGATTACTATTTTGGAATCATTGTTTAGAAAATTCATAGAATGTCATGTGGAAGCAAATATTTAATATTTTGATACTTTAATTGTTGACACTTCGTTGTGATACAAATGACATGAATATATTGTAACCATAAACAAATAGAATAGATTGTGTGAAAAATAATATAATGAAGAAATATTAATTTAATAAGAGAAATACTAATAATTTATTTATTGTATTAATTAGAGTAAATATTGTTACTCAATGTCAATGTCGCAACATGTTTGTTAATTGTAGTATTTCTAAATTCGTAAGGGTATAAATATTTGTGTAAAATGTGATGTTCATTAACAACTTAGGAACAAATCTATCGTGGATTCAGATTGTTATGCTGATATTGTCCATTGTTATTGTTGAATATTTTGATTAAGTGAATAAATTATATATCGTAACTGGGAGCTTATCATCACTAAAGTCAAGAAACACCAGCACCAATATAGAGAGAAAACCACCCCATACACTCCTCTGGTACGATCAGAATTAATCTTTGTGGAAATTGAAGGCTTTGACAGTATTCATAAAGTTCTATCAAGAAATAAAGCATTCTTTTAGCCAATCAGATAAAAGAAATATTTATAGTTATATAATAATATACAATTATAGTATTTTGTAGAAGTCGATATGAAGAATAATGGACCAAAGAAATCAATATCGACCGAGGACTTTGGCCTAGGTCGATATTGGTTTCTGCGGTCCATTAATCTCATATCGACTTCTAATAAAGACTATTTTTTTATTACATAATCCACAAAGGAAAAAATGAGAAAATAGCTAGATTGTGAAAAGAACATTGAGGGGGGGGGGGGGGGNGGAGGGTTCTTGCTTTAGTTTTTTTGTGTGTGCGATTTTTTTTCTTTTTTGGGGGGATATTTACCAAACCATAATTAAAATTTGAATGAAATTCTATGGACATGTAACAAGTTTAATAAACAAATTAGACATGTAAACAAGTGTACAACAATTGTAAGAGTGTTTGTCACTTTGAAAGGCAACCATAGTTAATGTTAATAGTACCAAAATTATGAATTATTATATCACATATGTTTTTCAATATTATTATTTAAATATTAAAATTTAGAAATTTTATGAAAACTGAAATTTTTGAAAATTTTGAAATCTTATGAAAATTTTGAATGTTTTTGAAATTTTTGAAATTTTTAATTTTTTTCATTTTAATGGTAACAAGAAAGGTTTATACATACAGCAATGATTAATTTAGATCGTTCCAGATGAGCCTTTGGAACATTATATTAACTTCACGTGATGCTAAGATTAAAAGTAGAGGTTTTCCGATTTTAAAGTCACGTGAGGTTAATATATCATTCCAAATGCTCCTCTAGAACGATCAAAATTAATCTTTGCAGAAATTGAAGGTTTAGACAGTATTCATGAAGTTATATCAAGAAAAAATGTCATGCTCTTTGCCAATCAGATAAAAGAAATATTTATAATCATATAATAATATACAATTATGGCTTCCATGATAATGTAATATCCAAAATTATCAAATCGAGAAAAGGGTTATTTCCCAGAGGTCCATAGGACCGAGCGAAATAACGCTTTCGAGATTTAATTATTTTGGATATTACATTATCATGAAAGACATAATTGCATTATTATACTGAACAAAATAATTAGATATTTTATCGACATGCAAAAGCTCGCCAAATTTTTAGGGGTTATTTTGTCCCACGCGCAGATACCCAAACCGATATTTTTCCAACGTGCACTTTGCAACGGGAAAAGGGGGTTATTTCTTTTCACGTACAGAAAATACTGTTATTATTTTCCATCTAGTTTCTATAGTAAAATAATATGGATTAGGCACAGACTACAGGCGAGCATCGCATCTACGCATAGACATGTAAATGTACAAATAGTAGTTTTGCGTTCTTTTCTTCATTATTCTTGTTTATTTTACTTTGTTCTTCAATTCGACTCACCCAGTTAATTCTATTGCAATGGAGATTTTTTGGGCCGAGATATATCGGGGAGACTTTTTTAGGGCCAAGATATATCGTGGACGACTTTTTTTTTAGGGCCGATCGTTCTTTAGGTGCGAAACAAGAACGTCTAACGATTGTCCATTTTTTTAAATAAATTAATCGTTTTATGTAAAGAAGCTGTACGGTTTCCTTTCTAATTTTATTCTTGTTATTTTTAAACTGGATAGTTATATTTTTTTTTAATTAAAAGACTATTTCCTGTGCTTCACTCCGATTGTCCATTCTATGACGAAATTAAGAATATTGATCATATATTGATACATCTCCTTACACACATTTTGGTGTTTAGCTCGCATCTTGCGATGCTCGCTATAATAATATATTATCTACGTGTCTGCCCGTGGGCATTGAGATTGTACCACCCTGAAACACTTCTGCATAGCCTTAGGCGAAGCCGAAGATTGTACAGTGGTGTTGAAGGGTGGTACAATCTCAATGCCCACGGGTAGACATATAGATAACGATTGTATCCGCGGGTTTGAAAACAAAAGCCGATATCTAATGGATTTTCTCGTTCATTTTGTAACGTAATCGTAACGTTTTTGTACTTGCGGATTAAAATGCTATAGCTCAGGTGAAAATTTGGGTGTATTTTGACAAAGTGCAGGGAGATACCTTTGGTATCACCCTACAGTTAACTAATATTTAATGTTTTTCAGTCTTGTTTTGTTGTAATTTAATTTCTTGTATTTGGGGCGTATTGTCATGTGGATGGCGTTACAGTATTCATGACGTCACTAGTAATAGGACCGAGAATTCTATTGATAAAAAATATATGTCGTACATATTTTGGGTGGTATTATAGTACGATACAACAAATGAAGATTGAATGTGAAAACAATAATGAGAAATGATTGTATTCAAACAATTGACCATTTCTATAAAGACACAACATGACAACAAAATCAAAGTTTCATGTAGCGCGAATCAACAAAATGCTACACTTAAGAATTGAATGCATTCTTTTGAAGTTTCATTGGGGTATGCAGTGAAACTTCAAAAGAATGCATATAATTCTTATAATTAAGAAATAATTCATGGAAGCCAGAGTTTGTATACAGTTTTAACATGGGTAACATTATTTTCGTACACATTTTATCCCGAGACATCTTACGGGTTCCTGTAGGTTGTGGTATATGGGCTTCCCTTTTCTATCGGTAGTAAGACGAACCTCAGTGCCTTTATGACTTATGCTACCCGATGTGGTCATCGTTCATTCATGATAATAATTTGATACAACGTTATGTGATAGGTCGATACGGAATTACAGACAAATTTAGTGGAAGTCATCTCATGCATTGAGGGTTCAATCATTTTTAACTTTCATATTGTTCCAAAATTTCGAATAGCAAAACGCAGGGTACATTTAAAAAAAAGTATTTTTGGCATCTTTCATATCAGTTTATAGTTTTCTTTAAAATACGTCGATAGAACACTCATCCCCCCTAAATAAAATAAAAAATACTCCCCCCATGCTTCCCCTAAAAGCTAAATGGTCATTACTTTACATAAATACATATTTTCAACAAATGCAAAACTACAGAATATATATATTTCATTTAGCTTATAAGATTGCACTTATATTATATTGCACTGTTATTACTTTTATCTTCCTCCTTTCTTTTTGAGATAATATGATGCCTCATAAAGGGGACAAAAATGGAAACGATTAAAAAACCTAGATAACCTATTATATATTTTTATATACTATATTACTTACTATATTCGTCTTTTTAATCATAAATTTTGCATTAATTTTCCTGCTTCCCTTTTGAGATAATATGATGATTTTTAAGGAGGACAGATGAAGAAACTACCAAAAAATCTTTAAAAAATAGAATGGAACATATTATATATCTACATGTACTATCTATTATTTACTTCTTAATTATAAATT
>MJUT01023175.1:148913-172809 GCA_002080005.1 Gigantidas platifrons
ATAATTATATGTATTTTTGTTGGGAACAAAGTTGTATTTCTTTATAGGATTATCTTTAAGCCAACACCATGTTTGCCTGAAATATAAAGACATGGTGGATACCATAGAGATTATGTGTAGCGTAGACAGACTTATTAATCAAATTGGGTTTAAAAATCCTGCTGGAGAAGAAAGCGGAAACTGTGAACCGCCGATTTGGATTGGAAAAGGAATAGTTGAATGTAGCAAAAAGTTCAACATCAGTCAAGATTTGACAACAAATACCACAAGATTAATCATTAAAAAGAACGAACATATATATGGAGAATGGAAGTGCTACCATGGAACAAATATTGGATCTGACAGCGTAGATATAAAAATGCCAGGTAAGTATTGGCAACTTATAACAAATAACGTAAAACGAGTTTGAAGATACCAAAGGGATAATCAGCATCCGTAAATCGAAGAAGGACAGATAACACAATGGCCAAAAGAAACGGAGAAACAACGATCTACAAAACACTACACAGAAAACTAAAGATCGAGCAACATGAATTTCACTAAAAACCAAGGGTGAACTCAGGTGCTCCGGAAGGGTATGTAGTTCCTCTTCCACCTGTGGCATCTGTCGTGTTGCTCTAGTTACAAACCCGGTGATAAGTCATAAATGAGGACAAGACCGGGAAGTGCTTATGACAAGTGGAACATATCCGTGGTAATTTGAAAATCCGTAACAGTTAACCAAGTCATGGTTTATTGGAAAGAGCAATTTGCCAAAGCATCTCAGTGTCGAAATGGCAACGATCATACGGATAAGGATTTATATAATGTTCTTGTGGATAAGGATTAATATAAGCTCTTATGGATAAGGATTGATATAAGTTCTTGTGGATAATGATTAATATAAGATTTTTTGGATAAGGATTAATATAAGCTCTTTCATATAAGGATTAATATAAGTTCTTTCGGATAAGGAATGATATAAGTTCTTTCGGATAAGGATTAATGTAAGTTCTTTCGGTTAAGGATTAATGTAAGTTCGTTCGGATAAGGATTAATATTATCTGACTATAAATATTACTTTATCTGATTGGCTAAAAGAATGCAATTTTTTCTTGATAGAATTTTATGAATACTGTCCAAGCCTTCAATTTCCACAAAGATTAAATTTGATCGTTCTAGAGGAGCCTTTGGAACGTTATATTAACCTCACGTGACTCTTAAATCGGAAAACCCCTACTTTTAATTTTAGGTTAATATAACGTTCCAAAGGCTTCTCTGGAACGATCTAAATTAATATGTGAAGTATGCATAAATCGTTCTTGCTACCATTAAAATTTACAAAACAAAACACATGTAGTGTTTAATGTCAATTTATAAAACATGACCCGGGGGACATCGATAACAGTTTCATATAATAAAACAATTACTGATTTTCATTTCGATAAATATTATACACTTATTGACTGGGTATGAGGGTAATAGCACTTTTATTGTCCCAAAGGTACCAATTATTTTCCGATGCAACGCCGAGGAAAATAGTTGGTACAGAGGGGACAATAAAAGTTATATCACCCGAATATCAAGTCTATAAGTGTTTTATTATACTGTGCAATTCAAAATTCTAAATTGTAGGCCCTTTTCTGATTGATTTCTAGTCTACTTTATTAGAGGACGTTAGTCCTCATTACAGTAGACCACTCCGGTAGACAACATACTGATGCACTAGTTCTGGCGTCGGTCTCGCGATCTTCTTCTTCGCGAGACTAAAAATGTTGGGGAGATGTCATTTAAACCCGGATGTGGAAAGCCAATATAGATACGAAAGTAAATACGTTCATGAAAAAGATTTAAATAAAAGATTTAGATAATAGCTACTTTGTTTTGTTTTTGTTAAATAAAATCTTGTATTTTTATTCCCAAGTCAAAACATTTGTAAACTACATCTATTTCATTTGGAACTGCGTCAATTCCGTAAATCGTGACATGTACAGTGTACTGTAAACAAACACATCACCTTTCTCAAGCGTGTCCAGAAAAAAAAACTTTCTAGTTACGGATTAGTAAAAGATGATTATAGAATAAATTTGACTTAATTTAGAGCTACAATATTTTCAGAAAATATAAAATTTATTTTTTGGACCATTTGCAGCCGATGTAGAAAAACTCGCTTTGGTGTGTTTGTTTGTTTGTTTGTTTTTTTTGTTTTTTTTTTTTGCAGAATCTACGCGGGTGGTCTAAAAATTTTATTTTAATTGTTCATTGATTGATGATAGATCACTGTTTGGTCTTTATTTCAATAAACAACACTTACTTACTTACTTACCTACTTACTTCTTACTTACCTACTTACTTCTTACTTACTTACTTACTTACTTACTTACTTACTTACTTACTTACTTACTTACTTACTTACTTACTTACTTACTTACTTACTTACTTACTTACTTATTATTTACTTACTATTTACTCGGATCGATCAAAACTTTGAACAATACAACACTTACGTACTGAAAGGACTTTAGGTTAACATGGACTATCGCTAAAGACAACTACTGTTCATTTTTTACCACTGTGAATGATTCTAAGACAACTCCGGTCATTTTTTGACGTATGGACATTTTATGTCACGCCCAACTGCATTTCACTGTCGAACTCCAGATTATTGACATTTCGTTATATTACTTACCAGTTTAAAAGAAATCCAAACACAATTCCTGTCTAATTATCCAAGATTATTTGTACCACAATATTCCTAAAGTTCTACAATAAATGCATAAATAAAAACGAATCCTGCCACCATTCATCGCCATGATAATATGATTTTTTTCGTCATATTGTACGTTGCAACAAGTCAAGGACAGCATTGGAATCGTATTTGGGGTCACATCTTCTTCTTCTTGTGAAATAATTCCCTCCAATGTCCGGAGAACCACAATAAATAGTGTTCTGTGTGTAACGGATAACTGTTATATATACTGTAATTTGCCGGTTGAATGTAATTTAAAAGCACTATAAAAACGTGTGTCCAACACCAATTGTGTACATTGCCAGTTAAATGTAATATAAAAGCACTATTAAGCATTTGTCCAACACCACTAAACTATAAAGAATTAATCCTTCACCATAAGCATTAATATATATCACAACTGACACGCAAAGATGACAGTGTCGACATAAAATCAATATTTTTAATACGCATAATACACGTACAATAACTAGAATGAGGAGATCCCATACATGTACCCTGTTAATCCAAGTTTGACATTTGTTCACCTTCTTTGCTGGTCCCCTTTGGCTCTTTTTGACTTTTTTTTTATCTCAGAATCATAAGAACTACAGGTAGGTCTGAAGGGAAAAATCTTAGCAATATCAGACCCGAAATAAAATACATAATTTTGGGCGTTGACCACTTTGCCCTTTGGTATATTTTAAATGATAAGTTACAACAACAAATTTGTTGAAACACTTAAGAGAAGACTTTTCAAAGGAATCAAACGGCATAAAAACAAAATACAGAAAACAAACTCCATACAAAAAAGTCTTAAGATAAAAAAAAATATTTTAGATGTTGGTCAGTTTTATCAGTCGGGAAGTCAACATCTGCTTTCGTACCTCCTACCGCAAGGCTAAAAATATTTACGCAAGGGCAGATAATAATAGCCCACCAGATGTCGCCCGTTATCGTAATATCGTATCGACGTTTGTTTACCATAACGATGACAGGATAAACCTTATACGACAGATAAATATAAATAAATACAATTCCAAAAAACGTGAATTATCATGGTTAAATATATAAGTTTCAGAAAAAACCAAGAAAGTGTTTATTAGACATAATATCGATATATACAACAAGGTATTTTCCGAGGTAATTGTTTTTGTTGTAGCTAAGAATATATGGCAGGAAATTCTCGAGGCTAAAACTAACTGACACAAACGCATTCCATTGGTTGTCAATAAAAACTATGGTCAAAAATAGGTTTACCCATCATTCAAATGTCTAACGAAATATACAAATAGCCATCATTCCGCCTTTAAATTGCAAAACGAGGTTTGTAACTTAGGACGCTGTCAGCCGCCATTTTTGACAAAGAAGACGCTGAACAACAAAGTTTCCTGTGATGTTCATAGATTGAATATTTGAATAAATAAAAATAAGAATGTATTATAAGTCTTACATTTTTCTATAAAAACTGGTTTGTAATATATTCATACACGTTTGAAAAGTAATATATATGTTTTTTTTCTTCTAAATAATCCATGAATTAAAAAAATGGGCCAGCATTCCAATCATCAAACAAATGCAGGCCCTTTGAATATAATTGTGGACATGATATCTCATCTAACTGATACATTTATTTATTTAATTCAGAAAGTTTCAGATGTTCCGAATTTTCTTTGTTTGTAAAAAGAAATTTAACATTTCTGTATTGTATTTGTAAAAAATGTGAAATTAAGTTCAAACTTTGTATTCTATGTCCACTGAAAATAGTCTGCTTGAAACTGATGAGCCAGTTAATAAAAAGGTATTTCCTAATGGAAGTAAGAGTGTTGAAGATGAAAAAAAAATGTTTTTCTAAACCATTTTGATTTATGAAAAAAAAAAGAGTGGACATGACACTACTAATATTGAAACATTATATTTTCAAACAGTATTTGATATTTGCATAAGTGACACATTTTTAGACAAGGATCAGAGTTTTCAAGACACCTTGTGTCATAAACATTACAATATATTATAATATATTTAGTCATTCAGAAAATAACTTTTTGATTGTGTAATTTGTGAAACTTCATCTGAAAGTCAAAGGTTTATTTCAATTTCAATTGAAAACCAGGACTTGTTCTTAAATATTTCAAGAATTAATTAAATTTCTGTAAAGGATGTGGCCCAAAAGATAAATTATATTGTCCTACATATTGTTATAACAGTTGTAACACATTTTGTAGGTCAGAAAGTAGAGCTGAAACAAGATCTCAAACTTTTCAGTTGCTTTTAGATATTTTGAACAAGAACCAAGTTGTTGAACAAGTTTTGTGAATGTCCTGGTATAAGAATTATTACAACTTAACCGCCTGTATACACGTTAACATGTTGTTGAATTTGTTATTCAGGTTTGTTTTTTTTTTGGATGAAAAGGTACTTCTGTTGCATGTTGTTTATGAGAAATATAATTCTCTTTTATCTATGAATTTTAATGCTGAATTTTATAAATCTTCTTTTACAGAAAATAATTTTTCTAAATTTGCCCCTTTAATAACTTTTTTTCCAGTCGTTGGATCAAATAAAATAGTTTTTTAAACTTCAATTTTATACAATATTAACCAATACTTGCTTATTTTGCCAACAGAAAACATATTCATTCTAGTCATTTTATTTACTTAGTGAAATTTGGAATTCTGGTTTGTCCTTTCATGTGAATGCAAGTCATTCTGTGTGTGTCTTCTATGTGAATGCTAGTCATTCAATATGTGTCCTTTATGTGAATACTTGTTATTCTGTATATGTCTTTTATGTGAATGCTAATCATTTTGTGTGTCTCTTTTCATGTGACTGCTTGTCATTATGTTTGTGAATGTCATGGGGAAAAATTGTTGCAACCTAAGTACCCATATTTGTAAATGCTGGTATTTTGTGAATGTCCTGGAGAACGTTATTATTGCAACTAAGTACCCATATTTGTAAATGCTGGTAATTTTGTGAATGTCCTGGTGAAAGAATTATTACAACTTAATCGCCTGTGTATGTTATAAAAGCTAGTTTGTTGTTGTGTCAAGCACATGAATATTGCAAATACATTGATATTTACATTGTGAGATAAACATGAAACTTGGTAGCTTTCTTTCAGATAATAAAAGTTCCTAATTTCAAGAAAAATATTTGCTTACACTGATTTTTTTTTTAGTTTGTTTCGATATAATAGGAAGGATTAAGATATCTGAATACAATTTGTTATGCCCCTTTTTGTCTCAAGGTTTCACTTTTATTTTTTTAGATTTTAAACAATTTATTCATTTTTTTTACATGTATTTTTTTCTTAATATCTTCATATTTTTTCAATTCACTTAATGTTTGTTTACATGCTTTTATTTCTATCTCGGTAACATTTTTTGGATGGTGTCTAGACATGCATTGAATTAGCAAATGGGTAGAAGTGGACCAGAAAGTGGGGGACTAGTTTTGAGGGTTGATCAGAAAAAGTGTTCAGGTTTCAAAACTGATAGGCAAAAAAAAAAATGAAATGATATTTAAAAAAAATGGCATTTGAATGCATGCTTCTATACTATAAATCCAGCTTGCCGCTGGCTCATATGTCTCTGATAAGAAAATCTAGTTGAACATAGACATTTTTCATTTTTATACAATTTTTACATTTATTTTGCATTTATTATTTCTTTTGCTAAGTTAATAATATAAACAATATCTAACCATGATGTGCTCGCATGGAACAAGAAACATAATGCATTAGTTTTTCCTTATTTCTGTTAGTGTTAATTATTTCTATCAGTACCCATTTATTTATTCATCTCACTACCCAAAAGAAGAACAAATATAAAGAAGAAGAAAAAAAGAAATTATACAAAATATATATAGATACATTGTGAAAAATATAACGAAAAGAAGAATTTGTTTTACATAGTAAGATATATTTCAATTTCCCGGTGGATTTCCCTGGTGTCTGGACAAGACGTACATGTAGGTGTTATGCTCTATTACACTGATGAGGTTCAGCAAAGGCAGTCATGTTATACACCATTTTGTGGATAAATTATTGTAGAATAAGGTGAGTATACGCTCACTGCCATCCTCCGTCCGTTGAGGCGAAAAATAACGAAATTGTCGCGGTGGTAGTTGCAATCAAAATTGAAACTTAAGTACCTTGGCATAATATAAGGTATTATGGTATATATTTTTTACAGAAACAAGTGGCTGTGGTCCATACGTCAAAAATTACCCGAGTTGTATGAATTGTTACAGTTAGGTAATCCAACTACCTAACTAATTGAGCCACCCGGGCCCTGTAACTGAACTATTGTTTATAATGGCGTTAAACACTATAACCCTAACTATACCACTGTTCTGTTGTGTATCGAGATTGTCCTAAAACCTTTTGTTAATATTTCCTTTAACATGGGTACCTTTCAAGTACAACAAACATGAAAGTAAATTACTAACATAGATTTATTACATATCACAGAAGAATATAAATAATGCAAACAATTTGAAAAGAGTCGTATATACGTTGTCGTTTCTGAATAGCCAATGCCCTCACCAAGATTATTGAGGGACGCACACACTTGCAGTATGGAACATAAATCAACATGGTGTTCGATTTTCCCGGAACCAGTTCACTTCAAATGCTCAGTAGCGCCACTAACGGTACCAAATCATATGTTTATTGCTTTTAATTACCAAATATATAAATTGCTAGTTTTAAACTTTTATCTGATATACATTTTTACACGAAATGATAATTTTTGGGGGTTTTCAAATGAAATGAAAAAAAATTCACTCTGACAGAAACAGAAAAGTTTTTTTTCTGGACACGCTTGAAGAATGTGCTGTGTTTGTTTACAGTAGTACACTCTACATGTCACGATTTACGGAATTGACACAGTTGCAAATGAAATAGATGTAGTTTTGAAATTGTTCGACTTGGGAATGAAAATACAAGATTGTATTTGACAAAAACAAAACAAAGTAGCTATTATTTAAATCTTTTATTTAAATCTTTTTCATGAAAGTATTTACTTTCGTATCTATGTTGGCTTTCCACATCCAGGTTTAAATGTCAGCGCCCCAACATTTTTAGTCTCGCGAAGAAGAAGATCGCCTGACCTACGCGAGAACTAGTGCATCAGTATGTGGTCTAACGGGAGTGGTCTATCGTAATGAGGACTACTGTCCTCTATGAAACAGGCACGGCCATGAATGCTCGCGAATCTGAAAATTATCTGCTAATTTCACGCTCATCCAGTGCATCAAAATAGGATCCAGATTTTTTGGGCCGAGATATATCAGGGACTACTTTTTTAGGGTCGAATCTAGTCTTAATCAATCGAACTCTCGTTGTTCCTTACGAGATCTCAAGAGTTAACTTCCGCGCAGAAAAAAGTTTCTTGTGAGTATGTCAGAAGAGATTTAATAAAATTTGGAAATAGCAATATCAGTAGAACAAGCTAACAAAATGACTTTTATTACACACGAGTTCCGGGTTTCAGTGGTATCGGACGTACGAGAGAGGGTCCGAGATTTAGGATCACCTTTGCGCTTTATGTTAAGAAGATCTTCATTAGTAGAGAGTGTAAGTGTGCTACACAGAACGTGTTTCCAATGTGCAGAAAAAAAAATATATTTATCAGTATGTGAAGCCATGTGAAGATTGAAGAAGATTAAATTTGTCAAAAAATCCTAGGTACACATTTTTTTACCATAAAGAACTCGCTTCGCTCGCATATAAAGACACAAAATGACAACAAAATCAAAGTTGTATGTAGCGCGAATCAACAAAATGTTACACTACATGTTAAACATGACCACCAATACCGTAGGAACTTTAAATCTCTCAACATAATTTGGTGTATTGTTTGTTTTTCTGCATTTATTGAGATGTATGATTATTCTTTTCAAGAAATACGTCCTCCGTTCTCCATGTTGAATGCAAAGCGCTTTGATATTGTTTACGTCTTGCACCATCTTTACATTATTTATAGCAACGTAAAGACCCCCGTGACGTTACGTAACTACCAACCGGTAGCATGGGTCTGTACCAACGGGTCATCGACCAATCAAAAGCCGACATTTTTATCAAGACGGGAATAAATCGTTTTATCAAAGAACATTACTAGGGACGTCAGCCAATCAGAATAGACATTATCTGAGGTCATAAAATAATATACGTTCTTTCGGATACGGATTAATATACTGGCATGTTATTTTGGATAAGGATTAATATACTGCTATGTTCTTTTGGATAAGGATTAAGACAAGTTCTTTCGAATAAGGATTACTATAAGTTCTTTCGAATAATGATTAATATAAGTTCTTTCAGATAATGATTAATATAAGTTCTTTCGGATAAGGATTAATATACGTTCTTACGGATACGGGTTACTATAAGTTCTTTCGAATAATGAATAATATAAGTTTTTTCAGATAATGATTAATACAAGTTCTTTCGGATAAGGATTAACATAAATTCTTTCGGATAAGGATTAATATAAGTTCTTTCAGATAAGGATTAATACAAGTTCTTTCTGATAAAGATTAATATATGTTCTTACAGATAAAGAATAATATAAGTTCTTCCGGATACGGATTACTATAACTTTCTTCTGATAAGGATTACTATAAGTTTTTTTCGGATAAGGATTAATAAAAGTTCTGATGGATAAGAATTAATATAAGTTCTTTCGGATAAGGATTAATACAAGTTCTTTCGGATAAGGATTAATATATGTTCCTACGAATAAGGATTAATATAAGTTCTTTCGGATACGGATCACTATAAGTTCTTTTTGATAAGGATTAATATAAGTTCTTTCAGATAAGGATTAATACAAGGTCTTTCGGATAAGGATTAATATATGTTCTGACGGATAAGGAATAATATAAGCTCTTTCAGATACGGATTACTATAAGTTCCTTCTGATAAGGATTAATGCAAGTTTTTTCAGATAAGGATTAATATATGTTCTTACGGATAAGGATGAATATAAGTTATTTCTGATCAGGATTAATATACGTTCTTACGGATAAGGATTATTATAAGTTCTTTCGGATGAGGATTAATATAAGTTCTTACGGATAAGGATAAGTTCTTTCCGATAATGATTAATATACGTTCTTACGGATAAGGATAAATATACGTTCTTACGGGTAAGAATGAATATAAAAGAATGCTTCCAATGAAAAAAATAGCAAAAAATGTGAAAAAGAAATAGGTATTTTTTTGTGAACAGATTTTCTTTTTAAATTGTATTATCTTTTGGACGAAGTACTGCCCACTGCATTCTCTGACACATGATGTATTGCAATGCAGACAAAAAAGCATCGTCACAAGCCACTGGGAATGCTCAGTTTCCATCGGAAATCAACAAAGATTGTCCTATTCAGAGAGAATATGGAACAGTTTATATGTAGCAACATTCCAGCAGCACCTGCATATGGAGTAAATATCTCTTAGTTGATACGATATTCCAGAGCTTGTGGCTCCTATCAGGATTTCCGTGATAGAGGGTTGCTGCTAACAAGGAAGCTACTGAACCATGGGTTCCTCTTAGTTAAGTTAAAGTCATCACCCAGGCCTCCAAGAGAAATTTTGCAAGGTGGAGGAAGACTGCTTTGGAGTCCCTGTACAGGCTGAGACGTCTCTCAAAATTGAGGGTCTGAGGTTCAATAAAACCACTGATAAACTTTCATTAGTGAATTTTAGATAATTATTTTTCTAAATACACTAAAACTAGTTGAAAATACCAAATAAAGGGACAAAATCAAAATAAAATGTCTATGGCTAAGGCTATTGGGCACTTCAGAGATTCACAGGGCTCTTCTTGGCTCTCTGGGTCCCGGACCGAATGAACCACCCTCTCATAGGCGATGGTTGTTTGCTCTTCTTCGATTTATGGATTCTGATTACCCCTTTGGTCTTCAAATTCTTCTTAAAATTAAGTAGGGGATAAGTAATGGTGTACCAATCTAATTAAAAATTATGTGTTTGTTTGTTTTTATTTGTACTTTTTTATCTTTCGATCCATGAACATCTTATAAAACTAGTTTTAAAACTATTAGGGATATTAGTATTGATTATATATATATCATCATTGTTAAAACGACTTTTTTGATGCAGAAACATTAATTAGTTTAATTGAACGATTAAATTACATTTCAAGATTCAAGGCCATTAACATCAGTGATCTTCTAATACAATGACAGTTTTATGACATATTTATTAGATTTGTATATGTTTGGACATAGAGAATTGTTGAAAGACAGAAACTGGCAAATGCGCTATCTTTCTTATATATCTGGTTTACTTTTAATTTTCAGTTTCCCGCCATATTTACCATGTGCTTCTTATCTTAATGATCTTGATCCCAAAAACCATTCTGATTGGTTAGTTCCCATCAAAGTCCATCAAAGTTTTTAGAAAAATAGGATGGAGTTCTATTCCATCAAAGTCCATCAAAGTCGTCAAAGTTTTTGATGCAGGTTTACATGGTCAAAAAACTTTGACAAAGTTTTTGATGGAAAAGTTTGATCGTGTAAACGGGGCTTTAGTTTAATTTTGAGTGTCCAAGATTAAGATAATTTTATAGTAAAGTGGTTTTTGGTTTTAGAATACAAGTTGCACCTAACTTTAGTTTTTATTGACGCCCACATGTTCGATAAAAGAACCCGTCTTTACAATCATACATGTAAAATGCTCACCAACGCATGACTACATACTTGAAGGTGCGTCCTTGATGATATCGTGTGCTTTGTAAAGTAAACAAGTGGATGAAATGTAAATATTGACTAAATGTACCATTTCAAGGAAATTAAAACAAGAAAAACATATCAATTTCACAACATGACGAACAATTGAAATGTCCAAAAAGTCGAGGAAGAGGACGTCAAGTTTGTTTAAATGGCTTAGAAGATCGAAACAAGGTTTGTAAATAACCATTCTCGTGATGTTGTTATGTAATATCATATTATTTTTAAAATACTGTCAAGAAAAGATGTGTCATGCAGCTATTCAATATTGAAGGTCGATGAATTCCTAAGAACTTGTCACCTTACGACCCTCACCCGACCGACGAGGAAACCCCGGTGTATGGTAATCGAAACAATGTTCTCATCTGTGGGGTACAACTCCTCTGATAGAGGCAACCTCTAGTTTTGTGGGACGAATCATACACACAACTTACCCTTAGGACGAATCCAGCAACTGTTCCTTTAGAAGTCTACTGCAACCTATTTTCATCTGACATTCCATCCTTTGAGTATAGAGAAAAGGTAGCTGCGGAACTGTAGCTCTTAATAGCTTTATTTATTTTCATTTCACCGAACTCTGCAACTTCAAATGAAAAAAAACGCTAAGAGCTACGATTCCTCAGCTAGGATGAAAGATATTGCAGCTAGTCTATTAGGTTATATGAATACCTTAGGACGGGAGTTAATTATTGCTTTATTTATGGAGAATGTTGCATTATTTGCTCTAAGGCAGTTTTCAACAACTCCTTACTCCTAGTGAAAACTCTATATTTTGCTAGGTGGCCAGTTTCAATGCAAAATGTTCGAACATATCTAAAAACCGGACCGTGGCTATATTTGTATTAGCACATTTATGTTCTGTTCACTATCGTGTACATTTTGTTTACAGCTTTACTCACCGTTGATATTTCCCCAACTGTTGGTGATGTGTTGGAAGGAGACACCCAGACAATAACATGTATTGTATCCGGAAAGCCAGTCGCTACTTACGTTTCCTGGATAAAGTCCTCAAATGGAGGTTTTGAAACAATAGACAGGACAGCTGTTCCAAAAAAATACTTGGGCGGAACTAAAGAAAACCCAACTCTAGTCATAAAAGACTTTACAACATCAGATACTGGTACCTATATCTGTAAAGCAACAAATGCTGTTGGTACAGCATCCAGTCAGCCAGCTGTCCTCACTTGTACACGTTAGTATAATTTCTTACTCCATAAGTCATTGAAATGATTAATATTATTTTAAAGGAATTAGTGAGTTACTAATAATATTACTAATTAACTGAAAATGGGTAATATTTATCAGGACTATTCGGCATTCAGAAGATCACCATGAATAGGAGATCTCTACTGCAGTACAGTGCTTACTCACTGACTGATCCCTATATATTATAGGTCCGTCGAAATAGAGGGGGTAATCATGTTTCAGTCATGTCAAGTTAGGTTGGTTTTCGTAACGTTGACCTGGATCAAGAATATTCTCAAACAAATATCACTCTGACAGCCCAAATAAAACAACGAGGTCCGATTTTCTTTCCGTTTCTTATGATCCACATAAGGACTGTATTTGCAACAAGCATTAAATTCTAACAATATTTTTTTTTTATTTTATAATTATTTTTTTTAATTAATTAATTTATTTATTTTAATTTATTGATTACTGGACTCTTAGTATAGACATAATAATGGCATAATTTTGGTAGCTTGTACATGGTCCAAAAATCATATGAACAATTGTCATCTACTTGAATACGTGAAGTTGGTTCCAAACACGAGCTTTAAAATGGCCACCAGGACTAGGTTGCACAACCATCAATTGAATATAGGACAAGTCTCAATTAAGCCTTAAGTATAAATTAATTTCATGTACATTTCAAGTGATTTTAAATTTTAATTGACACTTAAATAAGATTAAGGTTTGGACAACTCAGTCCAAATTCATTAATCATTGATTAATAAACCAATACTATATTATTATTAACAGGTGAGCGATACAGGTTCGGGTCAGCTTATAGTTTCAAATCGTTTCAGGTAAAACATCGATAGCTATGTATCCAGAAGGATCTATTTGGATAGGGTTAGGCGGAACAACGAAGCTAACCGCAAATATAACTACAACCTCTGTAGGTCCTTCTAAAATATATTGGCAAAGAGTTGAGAACAACATAGCGAGAAATATAGTGTTAAATACCATTAAATATTCTGGAAGTTCATCTGATGTTCCAGTTCCAGAGCTAGTAATAAATGATGTTGATACAACTGATGCTGGTTTATATCAGGTAGAAGTAATTACTATTACCGGAAGCTTCATAGGCCCACATGTTGTTCTGGAGGTGTTTGGCGGTAAGTTTTTGTTGAGTTTTATGTGTATATTTTGTAGATCGTTGTTTGTCCTTTTGTACTTTTTTTTTGGCCACTGTGTTGAGCTAGTAATAAATGATGTTGATACAACTGATGTTGGTTTATATCAGGTAGAAGTAACTACTATTACCGGAAGCTTCATAAGCCCACATGTTGTTCTGGAGGTGTTTGGGGGTACGTTTTTTTAGCTTTATGTGTATATTTTGTAGATCGTTGTTTGTCCTTTTGTACTTGTGTATAAATATCGAGAATATTAAAGTGAAAACCGTTCACAAAAGAAATTAAACGGATTTGTTTACATTTTTCAGATTTCTGCATTGGAAGCTGTCTCTTTTTATTTTGCCCATTGACATTACTTGGATAAAATAGTCCGTTAACTTAGGTGAACATTTTTTTTTCTATCTTACCCAGGCTCCTGGGTAAGACAGGTAATACGATCGTTTTCCCGCAAAATTGTATTGCATTATGAAATGCAATGTAGTATATAAATACATTATATTAATGCCAATTCAACAGCGATAAATACCTGTAAACATTTATTTGTTCTGAGACACCCTCGGTAAGATAAGATTTAAATCGTATCCGACTCGGATAAGCCTCGTTCGATACGATTTAAATCTTACCTTCGGGTGTCACAGATTTTACGATCTTGTGCCACTCCCAGTGTTAGACCCTATATTTCTTACCTTTGACTTTATGCCATTATGAAATTTGTTTTTCTTTTCTGTTTTGTAGATGTCAAAGAATCAAATTCAGAATGGAAAAAAATTATACTTTTGATAATTCTAGTTGTTGGTTTAATAGTTCTGGCATATTTTGGTGGTTATCATATTGTGGTCTGCAGAAAAGGTAACTATCCTTACTAGATTAATTGTGTTATGAAACAATTTTTAAATGATCTATAATTATAAGTAAAACCCACATTATTTTATCTAAAATAGATATGGAATGCAATGTAATTAAATATAAATATTTGTTGTATTTTTCAGCATTTAAATATAGAAGACTAATTTTTAGAGCTGGAAGGATCCACATAGAGCGTTCGCAAGCATAAATGAAGATGGAAGAGTGATATGTTATATACCAAACTCCAATTCATTTACATTTTTTTTTAATTGTGCAATAGTACAATAAACGTTAGCGAATACCGAAGTGACAATCAAAAAGAACAATCCACAGAAACTGACAACATAGCGCACCCAAGACGAAGAAAACCACAACAAAAACACAACATAATATGCGTTGGACACGACTATGGGCAAACAAACACAAATAACTTAAATAAGACATGACGCTTCTTACATACAGATGGAGATAAAGACGAACACGAACATGTCGAGAACATCACTTTTATTCAGACATCGTAACGGACATCACAACAAGGAACTAAGAACGTAAAGACACATAATAGGACAACACAAAAAGCTAAAAAGATGAGCAAAACGGACCCCACCATAAAACCGGGGTCTCGCGAAGGGTAAGCAGTTCCTACTTCCTATAAGACACCCGCCATGATACTCTTGTCAGATTGTGATGACGACCGTAGAATTTTTGTAGCGATGACTTAAACCTAGGATCAACGTAGCATTGCTTGAATGGCATTTGCGCCAGCAGCTGAGCTCTGTCCAGAAAATCACAATTTATGAAAACTAAGATATCAAATTTAATGCGCACAACGCCTTTCAAACCTTTCAAACCTTCATCGGGTACGCTCAAAATCGAAAGATTGGAAAGCCAAATAATTTAAAGTTTTTGGAGTGATAAAACCAAAGGGCATAAACAGGAGAGCCAAATTAGCTTCAGGTCACATATGACTGAGGGAGGAGAACTTTTGGGTTTTTCTAAAAATAATTTTACATTATTTAGAAACTGCAAATTTCAGTAATAAGTATAACTGATAAACCATGTCAGTGCCGACGCATTAACCACTGGGCGGATGATACACACGGGACCTAATGTTAGTCTTAGCTGAAATTTTAAATTATTATTTATCTGATGTATTTTGTTCAATATCATGTTCTATTATGTGTCTTTACGTTCTGAGTTCCATGTTGTGATAACCGTTACGATTTCCGAATAAAAACGATGTTCGTTTCGTCTTTGCATCCAGTTAGTTGTTTGTGGTAGTGCTCATGTCAAATTTACATTATTCGTGTTTGTTTGCGTATAGTGATGTCCAAAACGATTGTGATGTGTGTTTGTTTTTCTTCGTCTTGTGTATCCTGTATCGCCAGAGGGGAATATGCTACTCGTGGGTGAATAAATTTCCATATTTCCTGTACCCGCATGCTATAAATCTTTTATTATACCGAATGAAACCAAGAAAACACATATATGTAAAATACTGCTGGCAAACATATTCTAAGTCCATTGGAACGTTGTCTCGGATATTTAAAAACCACATTGTAACGGTTGCCTGCAAATGATGCGTTCCGAGTGCCTCTGACGTTTTCCTGTCAAAGAACGATAACTCTGGCGGGAAAAACCGTGAGGCTTCCGAAGTGGTGGAATATGATTTGTATTTCACGGAATATGATTTTTGTCCTGTGTGATCATGTGTTCTGATTTTTACCCATTGTCCAATCAAATTAATATATTTATGGTAATTAATATATGAGGTATAATAATATAATAATCAGATGTGTTTTATTCAATATCACGTTTTATGCTAGTCCTAGCTAATATTTAAGATTGTTATTTATAAGATGTGTTTTAATTTTGCTCAATATCATGATCTATGCTAGTCCTAGCCGATCCATAAACTGCCATTTGTCCCGAACTGCCATGAACTATAAGTTATACATGATATTATACTCAATACTTGCAAATCTGTTCAGGGGATGTCATAGTGAAAAGGTGGGGATCAAATATCACAAACTCACAAACTGAATAAAGTCCGAAGGACTTTATGTAAAGTTTGTGAGTGAGCTGCCGGAGTTTATACATACATAATTTCCTAAAAACACAGTGTTTAATCCTTATAATTCTTATTCTTGGACATCGTGTTGTTTTTGACGATAAATACTAATAATTATTGGTGGATTAAGTTTTCATATTCCTACGCCGTAACACTACCAAAAAAGTAGTACAGTAAACGGAAATATTGATTTATAAATTCCTTTCGAATGACGTAGCATAAGTGACGATTACGAGTTATTTATAAATTCTAGTAAGAATAGAATTATTGCAGAATATTGACTATGATGTTGAGCTTTTATAATGAAAAATGTGTATATATGTTATTAATAGTTCATTGTTATAATGTTTTTGTGTATTGAAAAGTGAACATGAAATGAAATGCACAGGAATATATATATATTTTTACCAGAGAGCCTGTTTAATTTACAAACGGCATTGTTGTAATAAATGTGGTAAACCTAGTACATGAATATTGTTTTTGTATTTTAAACATAGATGTTATCGAACACATATATATTTTTTTCATCGTCCTACTTACATGTATTTACGGTAGAGACAGTCTTAATTCGACGATCTTTATAGTTTTGTACATGCAGTGTTATTGTAAGACATAATAGTGTCCTATGTTAAAGTGTCCCCCCAGACAATATTTTATAGAGATTGGATATGAAATAGTGTCTGCTGGACACTATAACATATGTAAAAGTGTCCTGCAGACACTTTGAACTAGAGGACACAATTAAATGCTACATTATTACCTAGATAAATATTGTATGTAGAAGTAATATGTGTATCCACCAAATTGTTTTCGGTTAGACATTGTTATAATTATTTGAGTGTATATTGAAAGGTGAAATGATCGCCATGTGTTCATATTTATAGTTAGCTGATTACCCCTTTAGTATCTTCATACTTGTCATATAGACCTAATATTCTTACAGATCATTGCTGTATATGTTGCCATAGGTTGCATTATTTATTGACTTGGACTATTAGTGTTTGTGGTTTAAATAATTATTGAAGCTAAGAAAGGGAGCGTTCGTTTATATGTATGGGAACAGATCCAGGAGGGGGGGGTACCCGGCGCCCCCTCCTAAAATTGGAAAAATTTGCGTAAAATCGTGATTTTTCACACGAAATACCCCATTATTTTAAGTGCGCCACCTAACTTGAAATCCTGGTTGTGGCCACGATAAAATGGTAGTAAGATATAGTAGATCTACCTCCTATTGAATCAATACCTAACATATACTAAAGAACTCTGGAATTCTATACTGTGGCGAGGTGCACTCGAAATAGCTTTATGTACTAAAGGTTGTCAGTGACTTGTAGGAGGTCACTGGTTTTCTCCGTGTGATCCGGTTTATAGCGTAATAAACCGGTTTATAGCGGTAATAAAACTGACTGACAATATATCAGGAATATGGTTGCCAGTGGTGTTATACACTACTGACTCTAACAATGAAAAAACATATTCCCAATTGTTTTTTAGATTAGGAAAAACCTGATGTTAGATATGTCGAGCCATAGACATTCAATTCGATAACCTGCACAGGCATTATTCCATAGCGGCATTTTTCATTAGGTGGACGTCGTGGTCGTGATCGTATGGAAGTTGGATATACAACTACCTGCGCAATCAATGCTTATCACCACTAAAGTTGTGAGTTCGAACCCCGTTCATGGCGAGGTGTACTCGATACAACATTATGTGATAAAGTTTGTCATGACTTCTGGTCTCCTCCACCAACACCAATATAACTGACCACCATGGCATAACAAAAATTTTGTTGAAAGTGGCGTTAAACAGCATAAACAAAACCTGAAATAATCGCAATTCTTGAGGTAGCTGTACCAAGCCAAGACAGTGAGCGGTCATGTATTTGTGTGTTGAGTCATCGGATTTGTGTGTTGAGTCATCAAATTTGTGTGTTGAGTCATCGGATTTGTGTGTTGAGTCATCGGATTTGTGTTTTGAGTCATCAGATTTGTGTGTTGAGTCATCGGATTTGTGTGTTGAGTCATCAAATTTGTGTGTTGAGTCATCAGATTTGTGTGTTTAGTCATCAGATTTGTGTGTTGAGTCATCAAATTTGTGTGTTGAGTCATCAGATTTTGTGTGTTGAGTCATCGGATTTGCCTCTTTCTACTACCATTTTATTTAATTTTTGAATTGTTCTGACAGTATAGTATTTTTTATGTTTTTCATTTTATTGACAAGACATTCTTTATCTTGGTGGTTTTCGTGGTCGTGATCTATTGTAGATGGATTTACAACTACCTGTGCAATCAGTGACTATTACCACTAAAGTTGTGAGTTCGAACCCCGTTTATGGCGATGTTAACTAGTTTCAACACTATGTGATAAAGTTTGTCAATGACTTGCGGCAGGTGGGTGGTTTTCTCCGGAAACTCCGGTTTCCTCCACCAATAAAACTGACCTCCAGATATAACAGAAATATTGTTGAAAGTGGCTTTAAACACCATAAACTAACCAAACCAACCTATGTGAGAGAGGATTACAATTATGTCCGTAATAAACCCAGAATCAAGAGTTTGTTATATATAAATGTATAATTAAAGCGGCAATTTTGTAATATCACTACCAATATTGCACAGGCACTTGTTTCTGTAAAAAATATATACCATATACCTAATATTATACCAAGGTACTTAAGTTTCAATTTTGATTGCAACTACCACCGCGACAATTTCGCAATTTTTCGCCTCAAAGGACGTCAGGATGGCATCGAGCCTATTATCACCTTATTCTACAATAATTTATCTACAAAATGATGTATAACATGACTGCCTTTGCTGAACCTCAGCAGTGTAATAGAGCATAACACCTACGTCTTGTCCAGACATCAGGGAAAACAGTCGTCAGATGGAAATATCGGCCGCAGTGAATGCAAGGTAAGCATTTTGATTGGTTGATATGATAGCATAAAAATATAAACCCTTACATCGTGGAAAAGTGAAACATTAATTGGCAGATTATAATTACACAGAAGAACTTTTCCATGTAATTTTGATTGCATAAATTTTAGAATTCATTAATTGTTCTTTGATAATAATAACAGATTTATTGAAATATTTTTATTGTAATTATACATTCACTGCGGCCGATATTTCCATCTGACGACTGTTTTCCCTGATGTCTGGACAAGACGTAGGTGTTATGCTCTATTACACTGCTGAGGTTCAGCAAAGGCAGTCATGTTATACATCATTTTGTAGATAAATTATTGTAGAATAAGGTGATAATAGGCTCGATGCCATCCTGACGTCCTTTGAGGCGAAAAATTGCGAAATTGTCGCGGTGGTAGTTGCAATCAAAATTGAAACTTAAGTACCTTGGTATAATATTAGGTATATGGTATATATTTTTTACAGAAACAAGTGCCTGTGCAATATTGCTAATACCTAATAAAATATTAAGGTGGTACCATACACTTAAGGTAAAATTTGATCTGCTCGTTTAATTTTCTTATTTTGTTGGCAGTGTGTTTGAATATATCCACTAATAAATATCAAAATTTTAACAAATTCCAACCAACAGACTCAGAGCTATGAATTCACTAGCCACATAGCAGCTTTTCTGTCTGTGGTTTTGATCACCGAGATGCTTGAAATCTGCATACTAACATCATATGATCAAAACATTTAACTGATCATGCTGTTAAAGAGTTGTCTCCCTGTAGTGTTAGGTACCACCTTAAATTGTAACTCGAATAATTCCGCAAAAAAGCGATCGATAGTGAGTGGAATATAACGACTGGATTATTCGGGTTACCTTAAATTGATGTTCAATATTTTTAAAAGCAGCCAATACAAACCCATTTTCAAGACATCCTGATCCAATTTTTTTGCCATTCCAAAACCGATGATTTTTGCAACCTTTCCGTCACCTATCATTACATTTTTAGCAGATAAATCTGTATGAACAATTCGTTTAGAATTTAGATAATCCATACCACTGCAAATCTAAAAAAACAACAATAAATGTTAGTTCCTTCAAATCTAGCAGAAGATCTTATTAAACGAGTGAGTGAGTGATTGGTGTTTAACGCCAAATGGGAAATTTGTTCGCATTTGTAACCCAAGAGCAAATTTCATTTAAATGAGATGATGACGATTTGCATTAGCGCAATACCAAGCTTAGTTAGATTTCTATAGTGCTAGCTCGCTGAATCAACAGACCACAGGTAGACACGTCACTCCATTTGCTCTTAATCCTAAATGAAGAGAAGGAATAAATACCAACTTTACAACACTTTGGTTTGGCCCGACCGGGACTGGAACCCACTGAAAACCAGAGATGTAGCAGGTGCCTCGAAAGAATTAGAACTACATATTCTACTAATGACAACCGTCATGTTACTCTTAAACAACACGAACCTCATCTGATATGAAAATCGTGCTTCATACCAGTATACGTAAATACATTTTTAAAAACTAAACACAAGGCATGAAACCACTACAAAACAAATCGTACGTGGTAAAAATGAACCGAACATCGTTTCAATGCAAACAATCATAAGAGATATCACAAATACGGAACTAAAATAGAAAAGACATCCACTTCGACAAAATGAACAACATTAACCCCATAAAAAATCAGGATGAACTGATGTGCTCCGGAAGGGTAAAAACTTCCCAGATAGCAACACTACGTTGGGCCGACGTTGGTTGTCGGGCGTTCGGATCGTTGGCCCGACGTCGGAACCCAACGTTGGCCCATCGTAATAGTGCTAATTGGCGCCACGTTGGCCCGACGGTCGGCCCATCGTCAGCCAAAATTATTTACAACCATTTGCCAACCTAATCCAGCCATTATCCAACGTCGGCCCAACGTTGGTTGTCGGGCGTTCGGACCGTTGGCCCGACGTCGGAACCCAACGTTGGCCCATCGTAATAGTGCTAATTGGCGCTACGCTGGCCCGACGGTCGGTTCGACGTCGGCCTAACGTCAGTCAAAACTATTTACAACCATTTGCCAACCTAATCCAACCATTATCCAACGTCGGCCCAACGTCAGTCAAAACTATTTACAAACATGTACCAACCTAATCCTACCTGTATCCAACGTCGGTCCAACGTCAGCCTAAACTATTTACAACCCTTTGCCAGCCATGTTCAACTCTAACGTCAGCCTTGACTATTTTCCACCAGTGGTTCACGTTGGTCAAACATCCAATATTCCATCAAACAGTAGCATGACAAAATGTTGTAGACTCAACAGAAACTATGATTCAAAGCACATGCCAAGTGATGTGTCACAGTCTCCTTCATTATGGCTATACTTAAGAGACATCAATTGTCAAAATGACCATATACAGTAATAGAATATATTTGCATATTTTCCCCCATAAATTAGTTGATTCGCAATAAGAAATTGAAATACTTTCCAGTATGAAAATCCATTGCAACTTATTCAACTACTATTGACGAATTGTGTTTCAGTTAAAAAAATAAATCATAAGGATACTAAACAAGACACAAGAACAACATGGTTCCCACTACAACTTTCTTCCTACCTAAACCGTATCAATACATATGAGTTCCATTTTTAGTGCGGTTTCTACGTCTTCCCCACGTTTCTTGAATATGTAATCTCTGATTCTGGATTTAGTATCATAAGAAAGGTACCTACAATATGTACTAGTATATGTGAATATTTTTGTCATGTGTCAATTGTTCGCAATCAGAAGTATTGAACATTTCCTTCGATATTCTACTTCAAACGTTCAATAGCTTCATAAAACTGCTAGATAAAACAATCAGTTTTAAAACATTTAATCAGCTATATTGCAATATCAAAACATTATTCCTTGTTAAAAAAAGTCCAACAGGAATACAAATTTATAATAGTCCATCATAAAACTATTATGATATGTTTCGTTCGACAAAACTGCTATATAAAACAATGAAATATTGTCAGTGTCTATTGAGGAAGACCATTCGGCTCCTGTTGGTTGCCTTCCGCATTGTTTCTCTTTTTTCTGCCACCATCCCGATCACTGGCATATTTTAACCAGTCTTTGATAACATTTTCTATTCTGTCATCCGTTTCCTGTCTTGTTAAAATATTTTTGCGAACTGCACCTGAAATTACAAGCATAGTTAAGTATACGTTGAAGAATAATTTCATAAATATGTCCAAATATATCACCAAATTGTAAGTGAATTCAGTCAATGATATCTGTTTTGAAGTTAATTTATCTTACTTGTGTAAAGTTAATGGTAACCTGGTACTGTTACAATATAACAAGGTACCGAGATTGCAGTTAATTTAAATTCTGCAAATGGCTATTTCGACAATTTATGTCCCATCAGTGCAGATAACATCAAAATTCATAGTTTGTTACAAAATTGTTAAATTCTTGCTTTGCCTACTAACCGGACATTAAACAAGCGTATAGGTACTGTCATAGACATTGGCCACAGTAAATATGATAAATATGTATGTGCGGTCTTAAACTTGCTGAAGGATGCGAGTCATTTCTCATTTGTTGAAGATGTCACAGTGTTATGATTTTGTTTCCATGATTTTTTTTTACAATAATTAATTGTAGGATATTGAAAAAAAAATGTTTTGTTTCTGAACTGACATTAATTATAAACTTACATTTAACCACTGCACACGTCGATAATATTTCAAACGCATGTTTATCTCCCTTTCATCTCCAGTTCAGTTTTCATAATGCATTTCATTATTCTTCTCGTACATTCTTTCACGTTTTCACGTCCAATAGTCCCTAGATAATTAATCTGGAAAAACAAAGATTTCTTACAGATTAAGGAAGGAACACAAAATTAATATGGTTATTCTTAAAAACTCTTCAATAAATCAGACAATATGGAACAAAATATCATATTTAAAGGTGATCCATATTGTGGAGTATTGACATTTGATTAACCGGCAAATTGTCTTCAAATGAATTTATTATTTTGTCAACTTTTCTTTTGACTCTCCAGTAAGACATTTTATTGAGTCTAATGTGAGAATGTGTTTTTTTTTCTGAAAAAAAAAATAATAATGTGAACTTCGCGGTAACATTTTGAATGTATGCATTATAAATTCATGATAAGCCAGTATGTTATTTACTATACTAACAAGTTGTATAACTGATCAAGTTACTCATGCGTTTGA